>JBBDHI010000012.1:3888108-3898423 GCA_037177115.1 Craterocephalus stercusmuscarum | reverse complement strand
ATAACCATGCCAATATAATGCCAGACAGCATCTGTCTTAAGCCTGTTTCTGCAATATACAGAATATTTTTCTTGTATGAAAGATGTCACTTAAAATATATTCAAAGGAAAAACACAAAGCTGATGAAAAAAAAAAGCCTTCAGAAGTGAACTATCGTCCCAGATGTCTGTGCTGCAGCTAACTGGGTAAATATTTGTTCATAGAGTTAAAACCTAACTAACACTTTGGATTCATCTGCATGAACTTAAATAGTCATGTGGATCCTTCAGATGTGCTCTGTGCAGGTTTTTTAATGTTATGACTTGCAACAAACTAATCTAAAGCACTCACCACAGCAATCACTGGAATAAGGACTCCAAGATTTCCAGCACTACTTGATGCCTGGGTAGAGATAAGAAGGCCGTTAACGTTTTGCCAACGCGCTTGTTATTAGTTTCCTGCTCTGCTTAGATCTTTGTGCAGTGAAGCACGTACCTTCAGTGCTGGCCCTTTGTCCGAGGCCCTCTCGCTGGCTCGTTTTCCTTCAAGACCAAGCTGGACAAACAGCTCTAAAAGGTTTACCAGCAGTTCGTCCACCAGCTGCTCCCCCTGCAGGTTGGCTGCAATGTTGGCTAGAGCATTGATCACAGCCAGAGAGCAGTGCCTTGTGTGGAAAATGGTAGGAAGGAAGGAAGGTTTTATCTATTTGGAAGGTATATGGATTTTAGTTAATATTATATGGAATAATCTCCATCCATTATTCCTGGATGTCGCTAGAAACAGGGTGCTATATAACCAAAATTTACATTTTTCACATCTCCTTACTCCAATTTAGGCCTCTGTGGTGGTTGGAGTCTAGCCTAGTAGCTATCAGGTTTAATTCATAGTTGAATCCGTTTCCATTTCATGTTTTTATTTTCTTCAGAGCCATAGAAATAAATAATTCCACTACAATGTGCATCACTGCATGCAAATGTCATTTCCTCACAGCAGTGGCCTCGTTTAACAGAATAACGCACCAATTCAAAAATGATTCAAGAATGTTTTGGAGGACACAAGGAGTTTAGAAGGATTGATTTGGGCTCCACATTTTCCAAATCTTGATCTCACTAAGCATCTACAGAATGCACAGGAAAAATGGGTCTGATCCGTGGAGGCCCCACGTTCGGAGCTCCAGGACTACAAGGATCTGCTGCTAACGGCTTTGTACCAGATACCACAGCATTCCTTTAGAGGTTTAATGGTGACCATGTCTAAACATATTAGAACTGGCCCCTAAATTACCAAAAAAAATCAAAAAGCACATGAATAATAACAACTGAATTTATATTAAAAAAAAGGAAAAAATAACTTTTGTTAGTGATCATTGTATTTTATAGGTTTACATTTCCTGTTAAACTACAGGTACAGCTTAGACCTAAGCCACAAGCAGTCCCATTGTGTGTGTTACTGTGAGAGCAGATGCTGACCTGTAGCCATGATCTCTGTAGTCTTTGGTGGCTGAGTATACCACTGAACTGGCTTTAACACTGATCTGCTGGAACAGATTCCACACCTCCTGGTAGATATATTGCTACAAGACAAAAAAAAAAATCCAGGGATAACAAAGAACAGGAGTGCAGCAGGGAAAATTGCATAAATTCAAATAAAACTCAAGACTGAACAGCCTTGTATCTGCCTGTATGTTAGCAGATCTATTTATAGTCCTTAATTGTAGCCTACTGTTTGCCATTAAAGACAGTACGAAACCCCAGTGGTGTCAACTTGATAACTGTAACTGATTCTTTATGCACACATTGTGCTGAAACAGTAAACACCAGCTGGCAAGTTTATGGTAATAACAATGTGTTAGCCTGTCTAGCGTATGGAGAGAATGACTCTGCTCCCATTAAGCTAAAGAATATAATTCCATTTTGTATTATTTCGACTTTAACAAACAATTTCTACTCATTTCCGATTTCATTAATCTCTTTTCTAGATATAAAATAAAGAATGAAGCAGAAGCTAAACAATTGTGCAACCATTCTGTCTTTGTACTTACATTTCCTGTAATGACCATACAGCCCAGCTGGTCTATGATGAGTACATCCAGCTGTGACGGAGGCTGGCAGAACTTTTGTTGAAGGATCTGTAAGATGTGCTCCATGACTTTAGGAGTGTCTCTCAGTGCTACAGCGATGTGTCCAAGTGCTCTAATGGTGTGATCTGGAATTCGGTGAGCATCCCTGGCAGAAAGACAAGTTATATTTTTATAACTGTTAATCTGTGTCATTTCAATTTAAATGCATTCAGGCTGACTACACAGCCCAGTTCTTATCTCCAACTCAATAGGTTGCTCACTTTTCATTCTCCTGTGAAATGTACAGACGGTTGGACAGACTGGCCAGAAAGGCTTCAACGATCACATGGTCCATCGTCAAACCAGCTTTTAGACATCTAAAAGGAGGATAACAACATAAATATTAAAACCTAATATTTAACTAGTCTGTAACCACAGCTGCTTGGTGGATTTATAGCTGACCTGCAGATGTTATCAATGGAAATGTCTCTGAGCTGCTCATACATGGAAGGTTGGTCCCTTTTGTTTGACAGCACATTGAGGGTGGACTGAGAATACTCATTGGTAACGTTTATCCTTATTTCACCTGTGCCTTTAATAAACATAAGAGAATAAAGACAAAAATGCCATTACTGAGATAATAAAACTTAAAAAAACAGTTAAAAAGGAGATCCTAGGGAGAAAACAGAAAGGGCTGCATCAAATCCAAAGAACATGTTTTAAATGTAGGAGATGGACAATCAATGAAAAGGCAGTACCCTCTGGGGACAGCACAGAAAAATCAGTAGCCTCAATTAAACCTCCAGTTGTCTATATTTGTTGCTGTAAGATCAATGATGTTTGAGACTCGGACATGATACTGGCATTGTACATATCTCATAGTAATCTAGCTCCACTTGCTTTCAGCACAGATCATTTGTTCTGTGGTGTACATATAACAGTTTAGAGAAGTTCGATAAACTTTCACTTACAATCAACACTTAAATGTTTTCTTCAACTGAAAAACAGCAATTGTTAATAGCGTCATTTAAAATGTAATGCAAATAAAGCTCCCAAATTGATAAAATAATGATTAGGAGTTTGGATTTATTCTCAAAATACCCAAAATCCTTTCCCTCTTAACAGTCCTTCCATATTTTAGAACTAAAGTATACATGCCCATGAATATGGAAGTATTACGTTACAGATCAGAGACAGATTTAAGGCAGTCAGTGTGTACTGCATGTACCTGTGCTGTACTGGTTGTGATACTTGTACAGTTTTATGAGGACAGGGGAAGGAACCACTAGGAAATCCCTGAGCGAAGTTGTGGCAGAGTGAGCAACAACTGGAAACCTCTCACACAGTCGGCCCAGGCCCTGAGATGGAGGAGAGAACAACCATAAGATGCTGAAATTCATACCAAAAACTGGTGCTTTGTGATATATTTGACTTTAGTTGGGCAATAATTTGCCAAATAGTGCTCCACCCATTGTACCTGCAGACAACAGATGAGCAGGGGCATGTGTGCGATGATGACTTTGCTGGAGGTTTTAGATTGAAGCTTCTCAGAGAGTTTTGTGCACAGATTCTCCGCTCCTGTGTAAATAAATAAATAAAACCCCGCAGGAAGGAAAATTGGCACAATCAGTGCAAATGAAAAAAATCCAGCATCACTCTGATTATGACATCAGAACACGCTGCACAGCTCGCTCCGACACAATCGATTACCTTGCTCATCTTTGACAGCCCACACCATGAGGTCCACGCAGGCAGCGTTGGCTTGGCAACGAAGCTTGAGGGGGCTCTGCTCCCCCGGCAGCCCCCCCGTGTCATGAAGTACCCTTTGCAGCTCTGACTGGCTGCTGCTGAACTGCTCCAGCACAAAGTCATGCACCTCCCGCACAAATGTCGGCTGCAAGGCTGAGAGGCAAGTACGACAGTTTGACGAAGAACTGCAAGCAAATGAACTTACAAAAAGAAAAACAGACGGCAACATCATGAATAATGGCACTTTACCTTTCATGTTGTACAGTGTGTCCCGGAGCATTTTGAACACACACACATAGAGAGGGTCACTGAAGGTTTTGTAACAGATGTTGAGTCCAGAATTGTGCTTCACAACAAACAAAAGGAGACAACAACAGACAAAGTTACATTACTGCTGATTAAATCCTTTTTAAAAAATGTTTTTACAGCTGATGTTTACTTCATTACCTCTATGAGCTCTGCCATAATGCCATCCAGGGTCTTCAAAAAAGAGTCGGAGACAAACTTTTTCACCTGCAAACCAAAAACACATTACTAATTCAGATTTCAGTTACAGATTGGGAGCAGCAGAGGTGGTATTTCAGTGAACACATAATAGGCTACTACACCATGCCAAGGAGCTGCTGGAGCAGATCAATGGGCACTTCCACCTCATTGTCACCTTCTCCCATGAAGAGGGGAGACACTGAAAAACTGGAGCTGACTGTGGAGAAATAGTAGTAAGGGTCGACTGAGCTGCTGTCTGGAAGATAGGCACCTGTGACACAAAGAGACCAGAGAACATTAAAACAATACATGCAACAAAACAGACAGCAGCAAACTGTACATCAGGCTTCCTCAGAGTTTAATGGCTAACATTTCAAATCCATGAAAAAAAGTTAATCTATTGTTGCTGAAACTCTAATCGAGTTGTCATATCTGCCTCTCCTTTCAATTTTTCTGGATGCATGTGGATTACAAAGGCAAAATAATTACCTAAATGTATTTAAAAAATATTTTACTTTCATCCATTTATCTTAATAAACAGGTTACCCAATAAAGCCAAACATATCATATTTGATACATGCTCTTTCTGAGACATTTTGCATCAACGTTTGCTAAGAACTTTGCTCAAAACCCTGTTGTTGACAATATATTATCTTCTGCTCCTTAAAGGAACTATACCTGATATTAAGTCAGGCTACTTTAGTTAGTGAAAGAGCAAAGGAAGAGCATCACGCCAAAGTTAAAAACTAGCCGCTTTTGCTAACTAAAATAGCCTGACTTAATATCAGGTATAGCTCCTTTAATGGACACCAGGAAGCAGAAGACTACACTAAAATAATTTTCACATATCATGTGGTAATAAATGGTAGATATGCAAAGAAAAGCTTTCTGCATTTTTTCCCCACATTTTATTAAAGAACCAATAGAGATTTCAGATTTTTTTTAAAAATGGACTTCTGTCCTTGTTTTTTCCTTGGCTGGGCTTTAAAGGTTTAACAAACAATCACAACTTCTATAACAATAAACTGCCGTGACAAAGTATCTTCTGTTAATAAAGACAAAACAGATGTCCCTTCCAACTTTAATAAAAATGGAGTAAACATTTAATGAGCAATTTTATTTCCTCTTACTGTTTAAATGTTTTAGTGAACACACTGCTGTGTTACAGTACATGTGACATGTATACAATCCCCACTAGTAAGCATTCAAATATGCAAGTGGTTACATAATATAATTGGCTCACAATGATAAGCCCTGATAAGCGGAGGGAATGCAGGGTCCTTTAAGCAAATAAAAACTTAATCAATGCAGCTTGTGTTTCTTGACTTTTACCTTCAAAGTAATGTGGACCGGGGGCTGTGGGAGAGCAGGGCGAGTGGCCTGCTGGGTCTGTAGAGATCTGTGACATATCACATCATAAAACATTTTTTTAAAACAATGACAGAAAATTGCTCTGACTTCATATTTTTTTCCGGATAACACCAACCGGAGTAGAAGAATCCAGGCTCGTCGCGGTTCGTCTCCGCAGAGTGTCACTTTGGCAGACTGTGAGCAGAGAGGATGGCAGAATAGAGCGAAAGTCATTGAACGATCTGCGGCGCACACCCTCCGTTTCTTCTGCGACACAGTGGACCTGAGGCGAATCCTTGGGGAACAGCTTGGACAACAGGGCTTCTTCCGTGTTACTGTAGCGGCCAAATGCTCGAGTCATGCCGAGCAGACTGGGGACAATGTACCTGCACAGAAAGACTGCATGCAACAGAGCAGCGATGAAGCATTTTCATTTTGTGGGATGATTACATGCAGTTTTGTTTTTGTTTTTTTGCATCTGCGTATTTACCTTTATCATGATCATCAGGTGACAGACAAATCTCCAGTAACGTCTGCATAACCTCCATTATGGTGTTCAAGATCTGTAGACAAAAGCAGTACATTCAGTAACTTATTACTTTTATAAACTTTATCCCAACCGACTGATAAACCGTAAGACTTTCAGAGCTGACCTCCAGTCGGGAGTCTGTGTCCCTCTGAGCCACATCTGACAAAAGAGTAACTAGACAGAAGCTGAAGTTTTCTGCCACCGGGAGAAATTCTGAGGAAAAGAAAGAGAGACAGTCCTGAAGTTTAATGTGTGTGCACTGTGCAGCTGGAAAGAAAAGGAATAGATTAACTAGCAGAGCTGAATAATTAAATTTCATAGTAGCTTTAACTAACTTAGCTTTAACTTTTTAACTACTGGAAACAGTACTTTGACAGATAACTATTATCTTAATATACTGTACACGTTAAGAAAGTACGGAAAACTACCTCATATTCAAAAGGTACTTTGCTCACAGCAACCTTTTAAATAGGGAGTATTGTTAATAAAAAGCTCCATATAAGAGGATTCCTCTAACCATTTCCTTTCTTTCCCGAGCTTTCTTCGATCCACTGGACCCGTGGGAGCCCTCTCAAAAGGGTCAGCAAGTAGGAAACAAGTATGTCTTTATGCTGCCAGAAAAAAGCCAATCATTACACATCACAACAACACAACTGCACTTGGAAGGACTTTGATTTGGCTTACAAAATTTGATAGCTTTAAATTATAAAGCAACACGGATACAGACACAGTCAAAGCAGGATCAAAGACAACGTGTCATTACGGTAAGGTGAAATGGTGAAGCTATCACCTCTCACTCCAAAAGCTGGAAAGCTTTGCACACCATTTCTCGGTGTGATGAGTTTAGAAGCTTACACGATCAGCTGCGTGTCTAATCACCTGCTTAATCAGATTACAGAAATGAGCTTAGCATGGTGATACTGAATATGTGGTGTCCTGAGAGACAGGAAGCAAAAAGTTGTACTAATAAAATGGTTATATAAACAATTTACAATTACATAAAGACATATAAAGACAAAGTATGGCTAGGAAATAACTCAATTTGTTTTGTTTTGAATCATTATGACAACCTAAATTCAGTAAAACCACTGTGTTCTTTACCATCACCCACCTGTAAACCAGACTCTACTAGAAACACAGCCAGTGCAATAACAGCATCTCTGCGGCGCACATCTAAAGTGAAGACACCTCGGACTTCCACAGGGCACATACATTGTAGTTTTTTCACCTAAAAGAGCACAAACATGAAAATATTATATAAATATACATGAAAAAGTTGTAACATAAAGTAATAATCAAACCTTCCAGTCCAATCAGTCTTGGTATGTATTTGGACACCTATGGGATCATCATTAGGGCTGCATAACATTAAGAAAGTATGTTATATCATTATGCTGCAATGTTGACATGTCTTGCTAAATACTTCAGTATGTGGTGTTAGCCCAGGTGTATTGATGAGGGCTGGTTTCTACTCAAGCATTTGTGATGGTTGGTGGTAGTGATTATGGGCAAATGCAGAACTTCTTGTTACCAACGAAACAACATATTGTTCATCAATTCATCCAGATTATACTCGATGCATAAATACTGTTTTTACCTATTATACAGCCAATGGTTACTTGACATTTAGTCTCTGACTATTCGAAAAGCAGCCACTTCCTCAACTATAACATTTATGACTTTATTACACCCGCTGTTTAATGCGTGGATCTGAAGAGCAATAAACGTGTTTTTGTTGTTGTTTCGTTTTATAAAACTTATTCGTTCTTCAGTCGCAACAGGTTAGTTACTGCCAACACATAATGCACTCCTCTGAATCGACTCTCAGTAAACCTGTTTGACCGCAGTGCTAACAAAACCTGACTACTCCGCCAGATGCAGCAGTATCAGACACCTTACAAGCAGCGACGCCACTTCTCCTGCTGTTACAGGGAAAACACTGCTGTGGAGACATCGCGTCAGTTTCTTAAAACTATTGACGCACACAAAGCTGTCCAACATTTGGCTCTCACGTATGTGGTCAAAATAAACAGCCGCCTGTGCGGAAGAGGAGCTACACTCTGGACAATCCGGTTGGTTATCTTTACTAACTTAGCCAATTAGTACAATTTAGTCAATCGGAGGTCTCTTCGGCTTCTTCTTCCTCACCTTTTCGATCGGTGCAGGGCGGTGAGCAGCTAAGGACCGAGCCAGGGACAGAACTGTGTTGAAATAAAAACCTCTTGTACCACCTCCCAGCACAGACATGTTTACCCGTTCACCGAGCCAGCGCTACACATTCAGCAAGTCGAAGAACCAAGCGAGCAGAGGCAATAAGCGCTGAGAAAGCCGCAGTACGGCAAACCGGTAGGGTCAAATCCACACAGTGCTTTCAATTGCGGTTGTGTTTTCAACAAAAGTGACTTGTTTGTCATTTCTCAAATTCCACTTTTCTAAAGAAGAATATCCATTCATGAAACGCGTGATATATTTTCATATTTAAATACGTTTAAAATGAATATTCTGTGTGCGTTTTTGTTGCGCAGGCGTAGCAAGCTGCAACGTCACACCGGACGTGACAGGAAGGAGATGTTGATTAGTAGCTAACAGTCAGCTGATAGTGACAACAACGTCTGTTTCAGCCACGGTCAAAGGTTTGTATGTTAACTTTAGCTTCGCTATTTTGACAGTCTCATTTTAGACATAATATTTCGAACCATAAATTAAAACTCGTAGCGATGTCTTGTTTCGAGGATGTGGTCGTTTAGTTGGATGGCTAGCCACTCTGTCAAGAAACGCAGGTCCTTAAGCTAGCCAACACCCATAAGACATTCATACAGAGCATTAATGAGTAATATTTCTTGTTGATGAAACAATAAAAGACATGTCAGATTATAAGCGATGAGCTGTTTGACTTTATCCTTCATGTATGTTGTTTTGTTTTGTTTTGAAAGTAGAAATTTGTTGAAGCTAGTTAGCAATTAGAGTTTTCTCACAAATAGAGACTTTTTTATTGTGAGGCTCAATAGATCAAAAACTAATCGACCATCCAGATTTTGAAACTGTTATTGAATGGAAAAAAACATTCTTTTTGTTTGTGTTTATGTGAAATATCAAGCAACTTTTTACTTTTGTAATAATGCCTGGACTGGTTTATCAAAGCTATGATCGTTAACTCATTGCAAAGATTGCAAACATCTACAGTTTTTTAATTCCATTGTGATGTATTTATTTTGTCAGTTTTTTGTTGTCGTTTGTTTGATTTTTAAGTTGGTGAAGTTATTTTGTCAATACTCTGCTTGCTTCACAGATGGCCTACCCCAAATCCCACAACCCATTTGCAGATGATGATGATGAGGAAGATTTTAATCCAAAAACTAGGGGATTTCATGACGACCCAAATGACAGTGGGATGACTGATGCAGAGAGGAGGCAGAGGTACCTTCAACAAGAAGTGATGCGAACAGCACAGTCTGCTGTTGATAGCAGTTACCGATCCATTGGCCTCATCTATGAATCAGAAAAGATGGGTGTAGAAACTGCAGAGGTATGTAAAGCATTGATATTGTTTCTGAAAGGGAGACAGTCAAGCGGAAGTCTCCATATGTGCACTTCTCCAATCTTTAGTTTCGATTCATCAGTCTCTTTTTGTGTATGTATTTGACTCTGTAGGAGCTTGTGCGACAGGGAGAAGCTCTTAGGAGGACAGACAAAATGTTAGACAACATGGACCAAGACCTGAAGACCAGCCAAAAGCATATAAACAGTATCAAGAGTGTGTGGGGTGGACTTGTCAATTACTTCAAAGGAAAACCAGAAGCAAAGCAACCACCCGAGCAACCACAAGCATATCAGGCCAGTGAAAAGTAAGTTACAGATCCTCTTCAGCAGGTCATCAAACTCAACAACATATGTTGTTTTTTGTTTGTTTGTTGGTTTGTTTATGTAGCAAATCTGTTTATTCTTTAAAATTTCTTTTCATTTTTCAATATTAAAACCAATCAAATTTTGGAATGAGTGTTTTACTTAGAAAATTAACCATGACCTTGCTGCTTTGAAAAGTATGTGAAATGGGTTATTTGAGACAAACATGGCTTGTTCTAACTGAATTAAAAAAAATGTTTAATTCACCTGACTTGTCACAACAACAGAATTCAGTCAAGTATTTGATTGGTTTTAATATT
>JBBDHI010000012.1:3875846-3888008 GCA_037177115.1 Craterocephalus stercusmuscarum | reverse complement strand
ATAGGTGTCCAGTACACTTCAGTTTACATCACAATTAAGGCCCCACTTGCAAAAAAGTGGACTTCTCCTTTAAGCTATAGATTTGACTAAATCCTGGTCTGGATGGATGGCTTTTTTACACAAGTTCACATAACTAAACAAAAACTATTTAAAAACAATTTCCACTAATTGTAGATCCGCATCCTTTTTCTAGTTCAGGCAGATTCTGATGCTAAGTAAGGGATAATGTCTAATCATTAAAAACAGTGGTGGTTTGAAATGCTTGCTATTAATTCTATAAATGTGATTTGAAGAACTCATTTTTGGTTTTATTCAAAATGTGTCATTTTTATTTACTGCCTTAAACAACTGAACAAAAATGCCCCTCTGACTGTCTGTCTCAGATTACAGAATGCCATGTCCAACAGCAGAGAATATGAAGATAAGTACCAAGCTAGCCACCCCAACCTAAGAAAACTGGACACAGCCGGTAAGAATTGGTACAAAACCCACTAAACATGCCACAAACCTACTGCCATTACTTTTGATTCTTGCGTTTCAGGTTTTGGTGCTGCTGCATCAATGGACGACAGCTCATCTAGACAGAATGGATATTCACAGAACACACACCTCAAGGCAGCCCATCAGACCCTTGACAAAAACTTGGGTAAGAAAAAAAAAAAGTATTTAACATTTGCAATTGCAGGTTGTTTAATTTTATATTCCAGTTTTTAGTTTTATAACCATGAATTCTACTCTCGATAATCTGAGGTAGAAGTGTACCATACAATATGTCATAGGATGTATGCTTCTTTAAATGAAATCCCTGCAAGTATTGTCTGTAATTCAACTTCATAACTAATGTTAAATATCTGTTGTTTTTTTAGATGAGATGTCCGATGGCTTAAAAAGACTGAAGAACCTTGGACTTGGTCTCCAGTCTGAAATCGAAACCCAAGATGACTCAATTGATTCTCTGCTGAATAAAGTGGACAAGATGGATCTGAAGATCCACAACACAAACCAGCAGATTAAAAATCTCAAATAAGACTTACACGTTTATGTCTCATTAGACAGCATTTGCAACAGGTCATCCCCACACTTGACTCTTTATCCTGGCCTTTGTTGAGTTAAGTATGTCTTATTTTCTTTTGTATAATTCACCATCTCTGAATAAATGTGATTTTTTTTCTTTCTTTCTTTTACTAGTTGGATGAAATGAAGTGTCTTCGCCCATGTAGACATTTTTTTCTCCTCAGTGGAATTTGACTACATTTCTGGATTGATATAAAGTTTTTTTGTTAGTTATTTTGGTGATAATTAGTTTTTTTTTACTTAAATCACCAAAGAATGAAATGGCTTTGATATTGGCAACTATAGCTTCTTTGCCATTTCAGCAAATGGATGAATTGTTGAATAATTTAGAGGAGAAAACGGGCAAAATCAGGATATTTTTGTGCTTATGGTTTGGTTTTTGCATGAGCCACATGTCAGAGCCTAGTGTAATTTCTTAACACCTATCACTATAAATGTACAAAAACAAGCAAGCAGCAAACCTAGCTCAAGTCACGTTCGCCTTAAATGTAATATGTATGTACAGTAGAAATTTCTCTGAATGTGTGCCATGATTCTGTCTCTACTGGTGCATCCCAATGTGAGGTTTTGCATTTTGTTTGAAAAACACTTTTGTTCTTTTCTTATAAGTATGTTTAAATGCAGTCCGGCATTATAAAGCTGATTGTTTCAGTGATTATTTATTCAGTACTGGAGAACAAGCCTGTGGGAATTAGATTGCGCCATCATACTAGTGGTGTGTCTGAAAACCCCAGACTGAGGGGTTATTCAAATTATTGTGGTCAAAATGCAAAAATATATTTAGTAGGTTACAGCTACAATTTTTTTGAAAAAATTAATTACAAGGTAATCTATGAAGTTGATCTAAAAAAGTGATTTTTTTATGGTTAATGTTTTATTTTTGCCATATAAGATCTGTATTGTACTCACTGATCCAATAAACAATTTATGAGGGGAATCTTGGGTGTTATTGAGTTGATGGTAAATGCAGTAGGAAGTGAAAGGGACCACCAGGTGATGCTATATTTCAAGGGTAAAGTTTGAGGTAGTAAATACAGGAAATATAACTGATTATTAATCATTATTCTGTATTTATATTGCAAAATCATCCTTGATTTATTTGCCTAAAAGAAAACAGCAAATTGGCAAATTTTGAGATGAAAAGAAAATTGTTGCTTTTCACTGCATATATTTAACTCAGTTATGTCTATGTGTGGTTTAGCTTGAGATCTAAACCTAAAGTAGTTAAGCAGGCAGTGTATTGCAAAGAAATTACTTAAGTGTTCTATTTTGTGTAGTTATTTATAATCCTCCAAAACCACACACCAGTCATTTTATTTTAATTATTGCTGTGTAATAATGTGTAAGTGTTTGTGAGACATCTGTGTAAGTGCGTGCGGCGCTCGTGCTTACATTGAGGTGTCCACTCATTATCATTCCTCTGTGTTGGACCAGCTGCTCCTGTAGGCGCAACAAGCCGTCATTAGAATGACTTGCTAATTACAGTACCGTCTTCCTCAAACACATAGAAGTTATACACAACTTGGGGACAACAGAGAAGAAAAGGGGGTGCCAGCGACCGCGGGCCCCAGGAGAGAGAGGCCTGAGCATGTCTAGACTACTGGGCATTTTTGTGATATTTTTATGAGAGTAAAGGAGGCCCTACCTGATATGGATCTGCTGTATTTTCAATCCAGAACAGAGAAAAAATCTCTTGAAATAAAGAAATCAAAGTGCTTGTCAGAACTTTAAAAAAAATTGAAGTAAAAAGCATGTTCAGAGGTAAGTGAATGGATTGCACCCCCGGTTATATGAAAGGTTCATCATTTCCTCCACAGATGATCCAGACACACAAACTGAGGCACAAAGCAGACAAAACTCTATTTTGGTCACTTTGATATTTATACAACTCTGTTTTTGCAGCTTAGTTTTTTGCAAAATTTTTACACCACTGTGTTACAACTTTGCATTTTTTATAGTTGTTCCATGTGCCCTTGATGGTTCTCTTTGTAGAAATTTGCATTGGAGTCAGACTTGGATTATTTTGCATCTATTATAGCTCCATGGCTCTGAAGTTATCTTGTGACATTTAGACTACATTGTGTCTCATACTTGCTCTTTTTCTAAATTCTGTTGTCATTTAATAACCGTATTTTTTTTTTTAGCCATTCTTTATGGCCTTGTGGTAATTTTGTGTCATTCTTTTTTTCCTTTTGTTGCTATGCCAGTTGCATCTTCTGTCAATGTTCCCTCCATCTCGAGGTGGATTTGTGTATATTTACAGTATATAAACTTGTAAATACATTGCTGCACTAACGAGATTGGAACAGGGGATCCGGTTGATTCCTTAGGTTCCTTGGCTTGCGCCCACAAGGCCGGTTCAGTAATCTAGCCACTTGTAAATGATATCACGTGTTTTAGTTATTTCAGTGTTATAACAACAGTGGCAGATGGGAAGAGAATATGATGATATGTGACAGTCAGACTGGTGCCTTAAACAAATATTGCTGAAAAGGGACCTTGAGGTCGATATGACACCATACATCCACTGATATCATCAATAAACGGAAGTCACCTCTGGGTTCTTTCTCTTCGTTGGGGCCAAGAGGGCTTTGAACAGCTGTCTTGTCAAAAGCAAACAGTGGCCGTGCTGTGACAAAACCCGTCAGTGCTGGAATGCCCCCCTTTTCAGCGTCTGTAATCCCAGAACACACTGCTGTCGGAGCCCATCAGGCACTGGGCCAGAGATGGGCCTTCCTGCCCTTTGGAAAGTGTGTTAGCAGCAGGGGCAGCGCGGCAGAGAGGATGGCCTGTCAGGCTGACAGCACTCTATTGCCACTGTTGTAGTGAGAGAAAATAAAGGGTTGTGCTGACGAAGAGAAGTTTGGTGGGGAGAGGATGGAGGGAGGAGAGCAGAGACAGGAGGGAGGATGGCAGGAGAGATTAATGGAGGAGGTAAAGTCCAAGAGCCTCTGAGATGAAATACATGAAAGTAGCAAAGTAAGGATTTCTGGTTGGAGGGCTTATTTTCACAGCCAGACTTCATCATCCTCCTCCATGTTCAGCTGGTCCGTGCATCACATAAAACAGCCGACGCCTTGGTTGTACCACTTGCTATTCAGTGTTCTCTGTTCAGATTACCAAAAACAAATACCAGCAGCAGATGTTCTGACGCATGATGCAAACTGTTGGGTGTCTCATCCTCATGTTTCATCTGTCCACACACGATCTTTTTGCACTTACATCACAAAAACAAACCCCAAATTGCAGGACAATATTGCCGACAAACATGATTACACACATTAGTTGTCAGTTCACCTGTCGTCATCCCATTTACGCACCAGGCAACAATGCCAAGAATGCAACAAAAATGTTTTTACAGTCACATGTTTGCATTATATTACATATTTTTAAACCATGTTTTTCTTTTAACTGTGAAATTCTGCCTGTAAAAACTAGTCATACAGAGGGATATACTTATCGCTGCTGCACTTATAGTTGTTATTGCAGATGGAAGAAGTCGCACATGTTAATGGTGGTGTATGTAAGGAGAATCAGAAATGAAGCAAGGAAAATACAATGCTTGAAAAATACAAGAGCTGGAGAAATAGCAATAGAGTTGTTTATTTTCACTAAAGGACAGTGTACAGAATATGCTGTGCTGCGCTAATAAATGTATCACTTGATTTGTAATAAATAAAAAGACAAACTCAGACACGGGAGAAAAAGGAAAAGAAACAGCTTTCCAAACACAAAATCCCTTTTCTAGTATTACACCTGTCCTCTTAAACCAGCTGTGATAGGCACATAGGAAAACATGCTGAGCCAGTCAACAGCCCCGTTTTAAAATAAAGGGGGCTAAACCGTTGTTAATCTGATGTTTCTTTTTAAACATCATGTCAGATGAAAAAACAAGAATGGAGAAGAAAAAGAACAAGCTGTGGGGAGCAATGGGAAGAGATTCAGCTAATTACAAATATGGGAGTAACTTGGCTGAGTGTGATATTTATTTAGGATGATGTTTTGCTGATAAAACTCCCCAATGAGCAGGCCAGGCTGTGAGAGAAAACAGTCTTGAAGCTCTTTTTTTTTTATCTGTCTTACACAGAGGACAGAGAGAACCACCATGAAATTCTCTCATATGGCTCCTTTTCCTCTCAAACAATGTTAGATCTAAACTGAGGAAATTAATTTTAAGCTATGAGTCACTTTAGACTATTAAATACACAACCTTCCACCAGAAGGGGTAAACATGAAGAGGAAAAACACAAATCTAAGCACCTGAGAACCAATACCTGATAGATATTCATCTGCACTTGCTACTAGGGTTTTTGTTAACAAGAAATATTGATTGGAACAAAACTGTAGCACATATATATTGACTCAAGGCTTCAAGCAAAGAATGAAACTTGGCTGAACCAGTTTAAAGCATCTCCAACCCACTGATGACTCAGAGCTCTTTGGATCGAGGCTGAAACTGAGGACAGCAACCGCTTGTTGTATACAAATTAGTGTAACAATAAAGACACATGTACATTACAAATGAACAAATATAAGTAGAAAATGTGTGAAGCAAATTATTTATATATCTTTACATTATCTGGTAGCAGACACAATTGCATTGATGGAGGTAGATAGTAAAGATTCAGAGGTAAAAAGACAGATTGCTGTGCTTTGGAGGAAAAAACTTTTAAATGCAAGGATTTCTGTGTTTTACAATTAGATATACAGTACAGAGTATGAGGTGAAAGGGATACGTGGCAGGATGTAGTTGATCTCCTTGAGTTGCCCATCCAGGACTCTGGATCGGAGGGTCTGGTTGGCCGGCTGGGCTCTCTGCAGTCCAGCGGAAGCTCTGAAGGGAATCATCTCCCTGCAGTCAGATGTCTGAGCGCTGTGGGTTGGCTCAAACAAAAAGGACAGAGTAGGGAGGACACCGGCAGCCCTCTGAAGATAACTCACGTGTCCAGGAACCATGACACCCTGGAGCTGAAGCTGCTGACCAGAATGTTCTGGAGAAAAACACCAAATGTTTAATTTGCATCAACAGTTAAGTGTCTATGACCATGTATGCAGCAGTTTAAGGTATTTATGTTTTTTTTAGTACGGATATGAAGATCTTTTTCAAAAGCAGCACCTAATTGGTCACAACTGCTTCCATTAGCTACATTTAAAAGTGACACACGTCCACGATAGTACCCTCCAAAACAGGACGTAACAGACAAATATGCTGTATCTGCTGTTGTTTCAGGGTCGTTGTTTTTTACCTGGTATTCTCCATGCCATCGCCTCTGCAACGATCTGACTTTGTCATGGCGTCACTCTGACATTCTGCACACATAAGCCTGTCCCTCACCAGCTGAGCAGTCCACAGCTTGAGCTTACATGCTGCACTGGCCTGTTTCACTCGAAGGTAAACACAGTAACTGTAAGAACACAGAACAAAATAGAGGGATGAGAAAAGATCATTGTTATTAAAATACTGGGCTCAAATATGCAAAAAGTGAGAATATGAGAAGGCTACTTCTTGCACAGCTCTGCAGCTCAGAGCTCAACAGACAATGTTATACTCTTTGATCAGATGCCAGTGCAGCATTTCTAACAAAATAGCTGAATGGAAAATGTCCAGAAGAAGACAAGAAGACAAAGACAGATGCATGGTTTCAAGCACTCCAAAAAGCCCCTCCCCTCCTCCTCCCCCCGCCCCTGAAACAATCAGACTTGGCTTGAATCCAACTGCCAATCCCTGTCAGTGTAACCAGACAAAACACTAATTTGTAGATTGTAGATTTGTTCCTTTTGAAGGTGATCCAGCAGTGTCACGGTCACCTGCGCTATCCACTGTCAGCACAGCTTAGCCTGCAGACTGGAAACAATTAAAGTCTTGTCTTTCTGATCGCTATGTTCTCTGGTGGGCACTTTGAACTTCGCTCCACTATTTATTTTGTCTGTGACTCAGTCAGCTGTGAACAAACACCAATCCCACTGGGCTGAATTTTCAATGAAAACATGAGGCTCCAGTTTTTTATCCCCAGATTTGCAAGTGAGATTTAAGTGGGATTTACTTGCTTTTATGGTTTTGCAACACAGAAAATGAGACTACACAACCTAACAAAATGACAGAAATGTCTGGAATTTATATTAGCAAATGCATTTGTATTAATTCAGATCTACTGAGGGTCTGACACATATGGTATTGTACATGCATACATGGAGCTGTTGAAATGGAATTTCCTTACTCACATAATTCCCATAATTAGGTGTAAACTTGATGCAAAATCTAATCTCAAATGCTCCAAATCCCTGTTCATTCTACTACAAATGCAGCCTCATTTGTTCCTTTCATAGATCAACACATGGTAAGCCTCAGCAAGTAAAGTACGAAATATAACCCTCTGACGTTCCACAAATAATTGTCGCCTCTCTTTTGTCATGTTGTTTCCCACAAACCCTGAAAACTGCAGTGATCACACCCCTCCTTACAATGAGCAATTTGAACATGCCAAAAATGAACAATTACAGGCCCATCTAAAAACTTCAATTTCAAGAAAAATGAAAGAAAAGCGCTTTATCAACAGCTTTGCTATTATTTTGATGTTTTTCAGTCCAGATTTCAACCACACCACAGCACTGAATGGCATCCATTTAAATACAGATAGCAGCAGAAGTTTGGTGGAATCTCCTGTCCAGTTCTGATTGCTTGAATCAAGGACAGGGAATACTTTGTAACAACTGGTAATTATAATTCTACCCAAACAAAGGTGATCTACGGTGCTCCCCACCTTGTTGTAATGCTTTTAATCATTTATGTAAGGCACTTTGAGTTGTAGACTACACATGAAAGGTGCTATACAAGTAAACTTGGCTTTCATTGCTGCTTCAATAAACTGACCAGAATTACTATAAATCCAAAGATAATAAGACTCATCAGATCATGTCACTGTAACATGTAACCTTGGTCAACCATGACACCATCAGCACACCAGATGTCAATGTAAAATTACCTGTGCTAAAGGCCATTTATGAGTAATGTACTTACAGTTCCCCTGTGTTTTGTTCTTCAGTCAAAACAAAAGTATCTGATGTCTATTTTAATCAGTTTAAAAGGCTGTGGGTAATTAGAAAACAAGCCAGGAATTCATTCCCCTGTCTTAGATTTATCCAGCTCTGAGAACATCTGCAGTCAGCTCTGATTAGAGATGACATATGTGCAATCAGGGTTTCCATTTACATGGATTAAAGTTGTTTTATCTTGAAAGGTCAGCTCATGATGCAAATATTCAGTGCCAGAGTTCATGTTACACAGCAAAAGACAGTTAGATTTACGTGCTACAACAACCTTGGCCTTGGTCTTTTTTTTATCTTCATGCAAAGTTGATCTTGGAATAACCTTTAAACAAAATAATAAATTGATATGAACCTGAAAATAATAATAAAAAAAACAGCAGCCATGAACATTGGTTATTTATGCCAGAACAAGCTGAATCAGAAAGATCTCCTGTGTAGAATATATCCTGGACAGAAAGTATGGCAGTGAAAAGATTAAACACTTCTAAAGGTAGAAACATGAATTGTAAAATGCTAGCTACCAAATATGTTTTTACAGCATTGAGTGTTTTGAGAAAAAAAATTAACATTTAGCACGTTTTAATTGTAATTGACTACAAAATACAGACCCTTGTTTCAACACAGGCATGCTGCATAAAGTTAAATACAAACAGAATGCAATGATTTACTCATTTCAAGTGGATATGATTTACATGTCTCAGTCTCATATGTTGCTCCAAAACTTGCTACTATTGATCAGCATTGATGGTGTCCTGAAAACTTCACTGATGAAAGAGACCCATGTCATCCTTTCTAAAATGTGGAGAACTTACAAGTAACAAAGACCTACTCCAAGCCTTTCTATTTTCCTAAGCCCAGCCATGCTTTTTTTGGAGCGGAAAAACCAAAGAAAAACAGCAAGTGCAAGTAAGATTACGAATAAAACCAAACCAAAGTGACCAAAAAGGTAAACTTTCCCTACGATGTCATCACTCAGGCACTTCTTACAGACAGAAGATACACACGCCAAATTTCAAAGTCTGGAACATTCATCTGGTGAAGATATCAGGAGGATTTTCCACTTCTTTCTAATCATTAAAATTCAATTAAATTACACCAAGTGGCTGCAAGAATGACTATAACAGGCTCTACAGATAAAGTCTAGAGATAGTTAAAACAATATCTAACATCTAGTAATTATCAGAAAAACTTCATGACAAGGGAAAAACTGCATCTGTGATGGAGGTGGTTACGTTGTAAAAAGAATGTGTTGCATTTCATGATCATTGTTTATATAACCAATTAGTTTTGTGTTCTATGTAAGAGCCTAAAACCCAACATGAAGTGACCAAGTTTCGTTCATGTTTTATTTACATGTAACCATGGCAGCCAGTTAAGGGTCATCCATGGAGGTCACAATCATGACGTAAAGAGTGTATTTCAATAAAAGCTACACTAATTTTACACAATACCATAACCAACCAGTGAAAGAGTTAAAGTAAAGTGTTGTCATGTTACTGACAGAACAGTAAAAAGGCCCATGGTTGACAGCGCTGCAGTTAAGCAATCCAACTCCACTTCATCTTGGACTTTATGGCTTGAGAATGACATCGGCCCCGGTGTGGAAACTCTTATATGAAGCATAATTCTTTTGTGCCACATGAGTCCTACTTAAATGTGTGATAAACAGACATCACCTTTTTTTACTTTGCATTTGTTTTAAATTTGCATTTGCAGATACAGGTGCAAGAACAGATTGTGGTTACTAAAGAAGATTATCAGAAGTGCTTCTAAGTCATTCAGGGACTCTCAGAATAAAATAATCTTTGGCCCGAATGCATCTCTGACTGAGGGCCTGAAAGTGATGGAAAAGTATTTATTGTTGCTTTTTGACAGTAACACAGACAAGGTTCCCTTTGCAAATGGTGAAACATTATTATTATTGAGTTGTTTATTCTTCCATGCAGTCTTGTGAAGTCTTACGGGTTGATGTAAGGGATCTGTTGTTAATTATCCAAATTTTATAGCATGGCATAAAAACTTATTTAATTTCCTGCCATTAATTTCACAATGAAAACAGATTTAAAAAGGTAAATAAATATAACAAATTTCAACTCTTGATTTTGCTGCAAAATTCCTCCTGAATAACAAATATGACAATTTAACACTGCACAGTTCAGCTAAGTCCTCTGTGGACTGAAAACCAGCCCTGTTGATGACAGAAAAGTTAATGGTTTTATGGTCCGATATGAAGGCCTTACCTGGCCTTTTCCTCCTTCATCAGCATGTGTGGTCGCCTCCAAGGGTCCTTGAAGTTCCTCTTGAAAGAATCAGGCAGGATCTTTGCCACCTCTGGACACATGTTGTGAGTTTGGAAATGAAAAGAAAGCAAACATCAGACACCCTCTTTCTTCCACTGGGAATCATCATATGAATTAAATTACTTCATCTCTCGCAACTCATGGTATTACTCAAACTGATTTCATCAATTAGACAACTTGGAGTGGTGTGGACTAAAATGGTAATTAGTTTTCCTTGGAAATGATCTACTTGGAAAATGCCTGTGCTCTGGTATTCTGGGAAAGTGTGTTAACAGTTTGGAGCATAGCTGAGGTGTTGAAATGATCCAGCTGGAGGTGAAGCTCCACAACAGATGTGTGCAAATGTGTTGCATACAGTAAAAATGTTAACAAGTTGTCCCCTAGAGAAAAATGAAAACCAGATTAATCTGTAACAGAGTCCAGACCAGGAGCACACATATGTGTAAATGCATGTTTATCAAGGCGTGCTCAGGAAGTCGGGCTCTTACCTTTCACTGTGTTGCAAACAGCATCATTCCCAAAACATCCTCGTCGCTGTTTGAGGTCTGGACAGGGTGTGCCTCCGTTTCTGGGGGGAATAGACACTTGGCGACTCCTCTCTGTGCTGCCAACTCCACAAAGAGATGTGCATGATGACCAGGGACCCCATGATCCCACAACACAGTCAATGGCTGCTGGGGACGAAGCGTGCAGGTTGGGAGATCAGCCATGAGTTTCACATACCAAGCAGGAAAAACATGAACTGACAAAACTGACTGACAAAAACTACAGACAGCGCAGTTCCTCCTTTTTGTAATCTTTGTATGAGCAACGGCACACACCCTCAAACAGACTCAGGTAGATAGGTGACACTGTGACTAGGTCTTTACAAACTATTAAAGTCAGACAAGCTAATTTCCAGACTCAGGAAGTCTGTAACCTATATCATATGTGTGGGTCCATTTACACCGGGGTTCATTTTGCATCCTGTTTTCTCTGGTTTCCCCTTTAATGCACACATGCACGCTCGTGAACGCAGCACACCACATAAACTGCAGCAGCAGCAGCTAAACTTCCTGTTCAGTAGGCAGATTTAGCCAATTACATCAAACTAAAAGGAAGTTGCATTACTTAGATTGCTGCCCTGATCAAAGCCAAGGGACTCTAGCAGTAATCAAGCCCTGTCCAGCGCAGGCATTTAATAACAGCAGCAGACTTTTAACAACCTCGTTTTGGGTAGGAAGCACACACTTCATAAAGATATAAACAAGAGAGAGCAAGGTAGGTACGTACCTAAGAGTTCCTGCAAACATTAAATGCAAGCATGTCAATTTAGACCGTAAATCGTGTAGACAATAAATGTTTAATACAACGAAGGCAGGTGCACCTGGCTGGAAAATGATAGATGTTTTCAGTCAAATTATAGGGAAGGAGCAGATAAATATACCATAACCGAATCTAATCCTCCCTCCCCATCAAACCACCTCACTCTATCTCCATAATACTCACTCATCCATCAGTACTGCGAGTGAGTAATTGTGTGTGTTTGTGTGTGTGTGTGTGTGTGTGTGTGTTAGCAGGAGAAAAAGAGCTTTTAAGGTGCCGCCTGTTCAGTTTATTCCCATGGTCCTGTTGGGGTTTCAGATGGGTGGGGGCGGCTGCCTTAGTGGCATAGCCCATCCACAAAGCCACTGTGGAATCTCTGCATTCCTGCAAATTAGTGCTGCCCACCTGATAGTCGCCTTTCCCAGATCACTACATA
>JBBDHI010000012.1:3819146-3844348 GCA_037177115.1 Craterocephalus stercusmuscarum | reverse complement strand
CCAACCACACCTTCTACAAACAAAGAGGCTGCAACCAGCTGAGACAAACCATCGATCATGTCCTGGTAGCTCGTTTACCGAAATATCAGTGTGGATCACACGAGGGATGGCAGTGGCGCAGAATATTATTAAATGTTTGCAGTTGTAAAACCAGTTGGCTCAAACATCATTGACCGAATTTTTAAAATGCGATTTCTGACGTATAGGATGTGAGGAGAAAAAAATACACAAAATGCGTAAATGGTGTAAACTTTATTCGTCTGAGTGCGTGATTTGTGCAGGTAAAGGGAGAGCTTTGAATGCAGCTCGGAAATCTGCCTGTTGACAAATGTTAAAACCACGAGAGGGGACAGAGCTGAGTTTATCAAACAAAGGAAACTGAACCATCACCACTTTGAGCAGCCTTGCCTCAAGACTTTGCCATTTATTAAACTGCAGGTTTGTACTTTGTTCTTTTCTTACAAAATCATTGTTTTGTTTTTTGTGACTACAACAATACACTATAGACAGTACATACGGTTCTCCATAATATTTGACCTTTTTGATTCGTTATTTAATATATTTAAATTATACACTGCTTTAAGTACAATAACGATTTCTAACAGGCTGGTACCAAGTGTTTTTACTTTTATTTTCATTTATTTTATCTCAAGTCCTGGAGCATCACCACCAGTTTGTGTTAGTTGGGTGAGACCATTTTGTTTTACATTGCTTAGTTTTTAGCACAACATCAGGAATACTTGATAAACTTGAGTGTAAGATGACAATTGTGCTCCAGGTTGCAGCATTATCATTAGGCAGCACATGCACAAAGTACAGCATATACCTCTTTTTTATAATATAACTTTCTTTCATTTTTCTTCTGAAACATCCTGAAACTCAAAATGCCTGCAACTGGATTCTTAAAAGCTGACTAACAAAGATCAACCCACTCTGACCCAGCAAAAGGAGTGAAAATTTCACTGAGTGTCTCTTGGTTTGGTGGCTTTAGACGCTGCACACATGCACTCTCACACACACATACACAAATCGTAACCTCATGGACAAGTGTCCTTAGTCCGAGTACAGCAAACACTTTGTACCTGTTGTGAAAGAACAAAACAAACCTATTGCACAGTAACTGTCCTTCTAATCAGAGCATGAGACAGTTGTGAAGTTAAACATGAACAAATGAGCCATCTCCTCAGAGTATGTAAGGCCGTAACAGTGCTTTAGGAGGGAGGGGGTGACACACATGTCCCCCTTTACTCCTCAAGTCTCTTCTTCATCAGTGCTGAAAATTTTGCAGGAAAAAAAGCTGCTCCATAGCTAATAAAGTCTACATTGAACAGCAACAGGACAGAGTGGTTTGTGGTCACTAAAAGTACGTTAATTCCTCCAGGAGCTGAGAGGTGACTTCATGCTGCTTAGATCAGTGATGCCGTTAAAAATGTCCAAGTGGAATAGATGGGGATGAGGGAGGGTCAATCCACCTTGATGCCACCAAAGTCCTTCTAGTGTCTCTGATGCCACCAGTCCAAGTTGGGTGTAACGAAGCAAGAGATGGGTTTTTATGCAGTTTCAGTGAACGCTGGTTGAGCCTCGTTGGGAAATAAAGGTCTCCAAGCTGTCAACCGAGACCCACAGCAGCACATTTCAGTTTTTTGTTCGGGTAAAGGATGTGGGTATGTGTCAGAGGAAAACGGGGGAAACAGATGGAGGATTTTAGGACTTTACATGTTGAAGCCGTATGCAGGCTGAGCGGGGTAACCTGCAGTAGCAGCAGGATAGCCATAGCCTGGGTACACTGGCTGAGGAGTCACTGGAGCAGCAGCAGCAGCAGTCAGCATCAGCTGCTGGCCTGATGACACAAACATACAGGTTAGAAACTAATGGGCAAACACACATTTGTGCAAACGGCTGCTTTAATTTTTACACCGCGCTTTCGTGTCATTTATCAAACAAAAACAAATGTTTTGTTTATATGCCAGTTGGTTTTCAGTTATTAAAAGTCTCCACTGCAGGAACATTGTAATGCAAATTTACACAAGAATAGCCTCTGATCCGCCCCTTGAGTCCAAAGATTTACATGTTTAATTTTTTGAGTAAAACTGACTTCCGTCCTCTTCATCCTTCATTTCACTATTTTTTTTAAACAAAAAACAGACAATTATTGAATAACAGCCTTTGCTGAATTGCCACATATGGAACTGGCTTCGGATAAAAATCTGATCTAGTGTTGACAGAATTATTTTACATAATTACTGGTCAACAATCAGGAGAGCTATGCCGTTGTGAAATATGAGAAAAGGTCATGCAAAATTTAAATAAATCAAAAAGCTAGAAACCCCTCTTCTTAATGCAGAGGCCATTGATCATATACCCCATACATCTCTGCGTCAAACAACAAAATACATGGATAAATTAACCAGATCGCCGTTTTCCCTGTGGCTCAGTGAATAAGCTCAAACCAAAATTTTAGTAGAATAAAGTGAGCCTTATTTTCGCAGTCATCACACATCCTGTTAATGTTTCACTTTTAATACAAACAGTAGTTCTTTGATCCCATTTTAACAGAATCCAACAGCTTTATATCAGGGTGAAACCACTACTGCCTGTAAACCTACCAAACACTATTGGCTGGGGCTCTGTCACCTCCTCTTCAGTTTTCCTTTGGCTATCTGCTTCCTCCAGTTTGTCCACCTGAGGGCAACAAAAACAAAAGGATAGATCAGACGTCACTCGCTCACACACTGATCAGAAAGAATCCATATGTTGAAGGTAATCTGCAAAAATCTAAAAGAAAGTTTTTTTTAACGATCATAATTTTCTATGCACTTCATTATTTTTCAACAAAAATATATTTTTGGAAATAGATTTTTGCATGGTACCTACAACATGGTCGTCACTCACAATATACCAACTTTATTTTAATGTCTCTTTTGTTAGTTGTATGAGAACTAAACTAATACCTGACACGTGTGGAGGAACTAGAGCTTTAATTACATGTAAATAAATACTGAGAAATGTGACTAGTTCCTGTAAATTTAAAACAAACTTAGAAGTAAAGCTACACAGTGCTTTAAAATGCAGCTATAGTCATCTAAGACATAAGGACATGCGAAACTTGCAAGAATTCCTACAACAACCTCTAGTACAAAAGTTAAGTCAGCAATTAAAGGGTCAGTTCACCTAAATGAAAAAGGAAAAAGAGTAATTAACAGAAATGTTAGCATGTAATTTCTGAGGACTTTATTCTTGCTCCAAACCAACAAAAAGGAATTAAATCTGATGTGCACTGTTCAGAGCAATGAAAACAATGTCTCTTTCCTGACAGAAATGTCCTTGGACATCAGAGATTTGCAGACATCATTGGTAACATCCATCCCATTTTTAACTAAAGTAACTGAAAAAAGTTCTCAATGAAAATGGTTTAACTTTTTAAGAAAAGAACAAGGACATTTTGTAAAGAAAGATGCAGGTATTCATTTTTAAAAGCCTTTTTTTTAATGCACACACACTGTACAGTCTGAACCAAATATCTCATCATGGCCAGGTAGGGAGCATTTTGTGTGCGTTTGTGTGAACTGACCCTTTAAAAAGTAGGATTATAGTAAATATCTAGGTTAAATAAATAAATATAATCTATATTGAGCACAGGAGAAGCTACACATTACATGCGTTTATGTTTCTGCTACATTTAATCAGTAAATACACAGCTTTAACATGCAATACATTCATGGCTGGGAGCAGGCCCTGAACACAGATTCTAAATTAAGGGTCTTTCATTCTGCTGGACCAAATCGGGCTGCATGTCAAAGGCTCAAAGGTTCAGCTCATCTTTGCCAGGCATTCAGTCTTAGCGCAGTAGGTTGCCTGTAGCACCGTTTCTCATAATTACTGAGTGCAAAGAAATAATCAGGCATTGTGCTTTGACCATGGAGGCAGCTGAAGACAAAAAGATTTCTGATGTAAGTGGAAGCGGCTTAAACAGTGGTGCAGCTTAATCAGTGTGGATTTCTGTTGAGTTGTAATTACAAGGGTGGATGAAAAACAGTTCTGACAAAAACGTGAAAAGAATAAACAGCACCTGGAAAAGAATTTAGCTGTACAAAATAATGAATAGTGAAAAAAAAATTAATTCCTGGAATTAATGTTTGAAATTAGCTTCGTGGGATATAATCTGTGGGACTAAAATGAATTTATATAATTTAGAGAGAAACAGGATTTTTGTTAGTGTTTGCAGTCCTGCGCTAATCCGAGATTTAAATATTAAAACTTGTTGACCTGCAGTTAGAAACATGGGGATGCATCTAACTAGTAAGGCTTGCTCACGTCTATTTATTTATGAGTTTTCAATGGAAATGTCAGTTATTACACAAAACTGAGGCAAGATGTTACAAACACCATTTAACGCTAGATGCAACCCCACGACAGAAGAGTTAGAGGGTGAGATGCATGTTTTAGGCCAAGACAGACTAAACTTAATCCGGATTTAAACATTTTCTGAACAGGCTTTTGCTCCAGACATCACAGAGTCTAAAGTCTGGGGTTTTCAACAAGTTCAAACCAGGTGTGAGGACATCTGGCATACTGCTTTAATACAGTGAAGACTTTTTAATCAGTCAAAGGAGGCTGCCATGTATAGCTTTTATTTCATATCTTATCAGCAGCATCCACCTCCCTGTAATACTTAATTCCCTTCACATGCAGTAGTTGTTTATAACAGGAGGCAGTTCACTTCCTACAAATATTGGCTCATAGGTTTATAGAACATTAAACTTCTAGCATATATTTTTTTTCTATCCAGAATAGCTCATTTGTTGTGCAAAAACTCTCAAGGAATTAAAACAGGAATGAATGTGATTACACATTCATTTTTAGTCTTTTTTAACATTTACGCATACACAGCAGATTCTTGGACAATTAGTTTGTTTTTGGTCTCACCAGCTGAAAATTGGCACCTACAAGAAGGTATTTTCAAATCAGATTCCAGCTGACAAACTCAAAATCTACTGAAGATGAAGTGGAACAAAAGCCTGCAGACGACTACTACTACAGCTCTCCAGCTCCAGAGCTAGTTAGGCCATACACAGCCCATGCTAGGTTCCTACATCAGAAACCTAAGACATAAGTTACAACAAAAACAGACAGAACACAGAGAAATAAAAAAGAGGGCCAGAGACCATCACCTTCGCTGCAAACTCATCAACCTGGAAAAGAATCCAAAGAAATGACTGCATGTGACCGCTCATATCTACAGGTCAGTATTTCAGGAGATCACAAAGACCACTGGCAGATGCCCTGAAAACCATTTCTCTGTCTTCTCATCTCAGCGCTTTGACTCATTTTTGCAACTCCTCCAGAGAAATTACAAACCACTGTCCACCCCTCACCTGTCAAGACAGGTTTTACAGGAAATATGATATAAACATCTATAAGTGTACAATAACTCTAAATTTTCTAAACTTATCTAATTAAGTAATCATTAAAAACAAGCTCCAATTCTACTCTTCAGCTCTAACCTTAGTGAGGTACTCTCTCATGACTTGGATGAAGTATGGCATGGCAAAGTCCACAATGTTGTGCTTCCAAGCTAGCTCCAGCACCACATCAGGGTGCAGGAGGTCATATGATGCAAACAAGCAGGCAGCGAAGCACTCCTTCCTGCCCTCCTCCAGGAACCACTGGAGCAGAGTCTCTGCCAGCTCTGCATCCTTGGACTCCGCAGCATACAGCATGGCATCCTGGGAAAACACAAATGTTGGGGATTTAAAACGACAAAATGAAGAATAAACTACTTCGCAGTGCCATCTGCTGGGATTTCAGGACATTTCATGCTCATAATCACTGCCGTCTGTGCCGTTTCTGTTCATTTCTACTAAAGTCATTTATTGTTCTTCTTTTACCTTGTAGAGTTTGTCCTTCTTGCAGAGCTCCACGCTCTGTCTCCAGCGGTTGTTTCCCTTGTACAGGTAAGCAGCAATACGCCTAAACTCTATCAGTTCGTGTTTCTCTAACCTCTGCGCCAAGCCGATGGTGTCAAAGTTGTCATAAGCATCGATGGATGCTCTCAGGCCCTGCGGGGAAACATTTATGATTCAGAGAAAACAGCAACTACTAAGTAGAAAACAGTCTATTAGCCATGAAAAGTGGAAACTAAAGATTCAAATATCAAATCATGCAGTACAGTATGTGGGAGGTAATATTTCAAATATTCTAACATGTTGAATGAACAAGAAAACATGCTAAAACGAACAGATACCGTACTTATACTGTAGTTTCATCGCATGTTTATATTGAACATGGTAAAAATCTACGGAGCAATAATCCCAGCAGTACCACACAGACCTGGTAGTCTTCCTCTTCTGTCAGCAGGTTGTTGAGAGCTTCATTCACAGATTTATTGTTGTGATTCTGAACAGACCTCAAATAAGGCTTTACCAGCTTCAGCTGATTCATCTGAGGAAGCAAAAACGAACCCATTAATAACAGCAAGCTGAGCACCCTCTGTAGAAGATAACTAACTGTATTAATGAACTTATTTTAGTGGCTGACCATGCAATTAGTTACCTTGCTAAAAAAGCTCACAGCTCTGCTATGATCCAGCCGAGGAGACAAAATAGTCAGCAGGTCATTTAGTAGGAGGGGCTTGAACTCCAGGTAGAAGGAAAGAGATTTATAGTACAACTCCACGTTGGCAACCTAAGAGCCAAAAAATAGCATAAATGTCTAGATCTTTACCATTTGTAAAAACAAACACTTCAAACATATTTGTGTCAACCTTGGCAATGATATCTTTAAACAGCCCTTCTTTCCATGCATCTGTCGGATGGCTCATCATAGTGATGATAGCGTTGTCGTACTCCTCGTATTTATCGTAAAGGAAAACCAGCTCCGCCCATAAATGAGACTGCTCAGCTGCCCGGAGAACCTGGTAAACATAGAAACAATGTATTTGGTTAAATTCAAGGATGGGGATTATTTGAATTATGTCATAAAATCTACACTTATCACATTTGTATTTCTCTGTTTTGATGTAAATGTGCTTTGCAGAAGGGGGAAAGGCACCCAACACAACCAACTTTAAGTAACTTAAGAAAATTCACTCAAAGTCATACATTTTCAAAATTTCTAAGATTAAAACACATTTTTTACTCCTTGCAGCAAATTCTAGCTCTGAGGTTTTGACGTGATTGATGACAAGAGGACAACAGAACAGTAAACAAAACATAATAAGATGGTCAGAGATAACCGGTTGTGACACAGAGCCAACCTCCTTATATGTGATGAACAACAAAATACCAACAAAATCTTGAGCACAGACAAACCTCCACCCACCTTTGGGATGTTGACTCTGGACCAGAAGAGCTCCAGATGCTCCCTCATCTTCTGTGGCTTGAACTTTGAGTAAAGGATGGCGAGCTCGGTGAACATGCCCATGTGGGCCCGCTCCAAACCCAGCGCCGCCTCCAGCAGAGCAATGAGCTCCTCAAAGTAGCCGCGGTCCTGATAGTAGCTGATCAGGTCCTCCAGCTCATCGGCGTGGATCACAATGTGAAGACCGCAGATCTGCGCCAGCCGGAACTCCTCACCGTCCACGCACGCAAAGCAAACCTATTGATGAAGCAGAATAACAGACCAAACATCATTTTGCGCTTGTCCCTCAGTCTTTTCTGTAGATTTATCTTATTTTCTTGCTTTTCTGGGATGCTGTTTTCACATGCATCAGCTGTGTCCTGTCATCTTCGTAGTTCATTATCATTGCTATAAACTACAACAGTACTGTAGGTGCTTTAACTGTCTATGAAATTATAAAAGATGAGAATAAAAGTGTTCCTAACTTTCATGAGGCACATATTTAAAACAAACTTCTTTAGATATGATCATGCAATAATTTCATTTACAGCAAACATGACAGACTTTTTTTTTTAAAAAGAGGAAAAACTAATTTCTTAAACTTGACCCAGTGCTGCTTTTTCAAGTAGTGATTTATATATACACAATATATATGTATAAATAAATAAATAAGCTTATCTGATATTTCAAATTGAACTCTGTTATAATATAACCCCCCTGCAGTTATAATGACTTGATGCGTGTCAGTTACCTCCTTCCAGGTCCGTGTGCTGTTGGCTTTTCTAGCGCTGTCCACAGCTGCCTGGTACTCTCCGAGGTGGACTAAAGTAGATGCAAGTCGGGCAAAGTTGGACACATTGTTGTACAAGAGTTTGGCTGCTTCATACATGCCGTCTTCATAACATCTATCACCCACCTGAGGAGGGAGAAATTGTTATATATGAACATGTAGCACTGTGCTGCATAACCTAAAGCATGCCAACACCAAAGGACAGTTTGTAGACTACATGAGCAAAAATCCTTCACACAACTTTTATTCCTCAGACCCCAGAAGCTAAAATTCCTCCAAGGTGCAGATGGGATGTTTTTCTTTTTCCTTACTTGTTGTATGTGAGCATTGTTGGGGCCGCTGACAAATTCTTCCAGCTCTGCCAGGCGGTTTGTTTTAGCCAAGGCAAAGATCAGCTCTGTCTCCACGTACGACTCTCTGGCTTTTTTCCGAGCCATCTGCAGGAACTTCACCAAGTCCTCCCAATTATCTACGAAATGCCAACGCCAAGTTTGACATTGTTTAATATCACCGAGACAAAAATACAAGCTTGCAGCTGAGATATGCCGCAGAGCAAAACCTTACTGTTCTTGCTGGCTGCGTTGACCACCTCCATGTACGCCGACGGGTCAACGGCTTTAATGTAAGAGTCGATGGCTTCCTTGACCAGGTCTCTTTGCAGCTGAGCTCTGGCTAACTGGCTCCACACCGCAGGCTCATTACAGCGCTCAGCAAACTCATAGGCACGATCCAAGTTCCCTATGTGCTCTATCAATACCTGCAGGAGAAAGCAAAGAACTGCATTTGGTCAGCCAACACAGGGTCACTCATTGAGATAAAATGAAAATACTGAAATTAAATATTAAACAGCTCTGATTTGCAGTTTATTTCCAACTAGAGACACACCGATACATCTACTGAAACTCATTTAATCAGTGCCATAGACTTAAGAAAAGGAACCTTCCACTAAACTGAGAAATGTCACATCAGCTCTGATTTCTCCTAAAATTGAGACAACATCTAACTGTTAAATATTACCTGTATGGCTGATGTGTTGACATCAAATTTCTTGAAAATAGCAAACGCCTCCTCAAAAAGCTCATTGCTGATGGCAATATTTGCAATATCAGGAGCATCATAGTTGTCTAGCCTGTTGATGTACTCCATCACACGTGTGCGGTCAGCCTTGATCGCTGTCAAAATTAGCAGATTCTGGAGGTTTCTGGAGAAAAGAAAAAAAAAAAGATGAAAAAATTAAAATCATTTAAATAATTGGCATTTAAGGACCTACTTCGTGTTAATGCAGAAAAACCGTGAAATGTCTGGTACCTGTGTTCACTAAAGACAGAGTTATCTAGTACAATCTTCTCCAGCAGCTCAATCAACTCATTAGGCAAGTCTGCAGTCATGAAGGCCTTCACCGTTACAGATACCTCCTCAGGGTCTTGGGTTTCAGACAGAGCTGTCTGCACAACCTGAATGAACATATAATGATATGATAACATATATATAATAAAAATAACCCTAATTTATGGTCACTTCAGGAACAGAATTGGAGAAACCTGGTCGATCAGTTGTCTTCTGAAAGGGTTGTTTTCTTCCAACACATTCGCCCAAAGCTCGGGATCTTTTCGTCGTACAAGGTATCGAGCTTCACTTTTGAACAACGAGTTCTCATTGCACACCTGATAAGAATAGATTTATATCAAGTGGTTGAACATGCCTCTGTAGTACAGCTCCCTAAATGCTGTGTGATGTGATCGACATACTTTGATGAGCTCCAGGTCACACTGTCCTCTCTCATAAGCCACACAAGCCAAGTGGGGGTCTCTCTTCTCACAGTAGCGTCCAACCACGGCGCTGTCGTAGAAGGGGTTCTCCTTCAGGAAGCGCTCTGGTGTGTTGTTGCTGTCAATGTAGATCTTGGCCAGGGCGTTGTGAGTAGCGGGTTCTTCGCATCCTTCATGGATACGTGACTCCAACCATGGCAACAGAAGTTTCAGCCTGAACAAAAAGGAGGCAAAATACTACATATCAGTTCTTATGGTGACATTAGGGTGTAAAATAAACAAACAATCTCTCCGGGAAAAAAAGCAAACACACAAAAGTGTCAAAAAGCATTTAGTGTCTATTTCTGTTTTTTGTTTTTCTTAAATATTGTAATTTATCAAGCATAGTTTTTCTGAATTTAACACGTATGAATTTGTTTTTTGATTATTTTCACCCCACTGCCGCATAATGATGTCACAATTATTTATTTTCACAATTAATCGCGGTAGTAGAAGCTACAATTAATAATCATAAAGCTTCCTAAATATCATCATTTAATAATATATAGTTTGAGCTTTAGGATTTCAGTGATGATAATCAAATTTATCCTCATCTTTTAATGTTCACATATTCATTCATATAATACTCTAGCTTTTTTTTTATTATTATCATTATTATTATTGCTACCCGAGCAGAGGGGATTTTTACTCAATCCCAATGGGAATTTAAATGGTACTTGTTTATTTTGTTGCCATATTCTGTTTTCTTGACATCAACACACAAATTAAACTTAACAGAAAAGCAGTTTTCATGTTATTTTTTACATTTACAGCGTTGTGAAATTAAAACATAATAATCGTGATAATCGTAAAAATCAAACAACAATCCTACCTAGAAAATCTATAATCGTGACATCAGTACTGCCACAGCGGAACTTAATCACATTCGAGAAATCATCAAACAAATTTTTTCTATGGAGTAATGCAAAATAACAACACTAGGTGGCAGTGTTGTGCATTCCCCGACTTTTCATTTTGCACTCTCACATACAGAAAGGGGAACAGCTGATCTGTCTTGCATCACTCCATGAAAGATGTCTGCAAACAGTTCCTCTAAGAAGCAAAGACAGGCTCAACATTTGTTGGTGCTTTGTGCCAAAAATCCAAACATTTAGCCTCTGATATATAAACAGATGAGCATGAACAGAGTGCAATACATTTGTTTATGGGGCAAACCTCCTATGTCAAAATCATGATTGTTTCTTTCCCTCCCATAAATCAGTTGTATTGGTCAGTTTGTAGTTTTACAAATATTTAAAGCAAAAATGTTTAAATCCCATGTAACTAGATGGTATAGCCAAATGGTTATTACAAAAACCACAGTGTTTCTCATTTCCTGGAAAATAACCAGGCAGAGGAATAGCCACCATGCTTTTCCATCAACATTTCAATTATTTCTGTTGTGTCTTTGTCTTTAATTATTCACAAAGACCACATGGCAACACATCCATTTAATTTACAGAAAACAAAACTACTTTATGAGTAATTTATTGATTCCATATTAGACTTTCAGGTTTCAGGAGAATCCTGGTCTAAACTGCTGCCGACTCATTCTGTGGTTAATGAAAAGAAATCACTAAATAGTTTAAGCATGACCTTAACATGTTTAACATGCATAACAGTTACCCAGCATGTACTTCCACAAATCAGTCAAAACATGAAAACCAACTCCATAAATACTGTGAAATTTCTGCAACTATAGGAGCAGAAGTTCGAGTGTGGACATCTGAGGGCGTCATATGATATCTGACACGGGGACACGGTAGATTTTCTGGATCCTGCGAGTTGTAAGATGGAGCTTCTTTGGTTTTAACCTAAACCTAAAATTTACAGCATTGAGATCTCGAGAGTTTGGAGGCTGAATCAAACCTTTGGGATCTTTATTACGTTTCTTCTGTATTTCTTAATCAGTTCCACAATGAGGCAAACGGTTGTGGTCTAAAGCTTCATGTATGTTACTGTGTCTTGAATAACCTAAGGTTTTACAACAGAACACTAAAAATGTAATGACATAAAATGTTTCGTGTTTTTAGGATACAGAATTTGCCAGTTTACTCTGAGGTACACATCATTTCATTTTGAGACACACAGATGAAGCTTAATAAATCCAAATCCATTTATCATTTAGCCTTACCGGTTCCTCTTCTCCACCTCCTCCACCAGCTCATCAGTGGAAAACTGACCTCGGACTACCATGATCAGGTTCTTAATTACATCCTCAGAACAGTCTACATCCAACAGACCACCAATCACCACTGGCAAACGACTGGGATTCACCTGGGAGGAGCCAATCAGAATGCAGTTCAATTAAATAAACGGTATTTATCAGATAGAGACCAGTTATGTATAAAGTTTTTTTCTTACTTTCTGTACATAGATCTCAATGTATTTCTGCAGACTGTTGCGGTAGAGGTAGAGCACCAGGTCATGGACGAAGTCAAAGCGATCGCACACAATGATAAGAGGAAGCTGGTCTGTTAGCTTAGCTTCCTGTTGACAGTAGAAACATGAGATTAACTTGTGATCAACTGCACACATGAAATGCTAATAGCACAGAACATAAATCAACACGCATGGTCTTCATACCTTGAGGAAGTTTTTAACTCTCTCTGGGTCGTAGCAGTTGCTCTCTCGACAGATTCTCTCTACCTCCTTGATCTGGCCTGTCTTACAGGCAGCCTGGATGTACTTAAAGTGAACATCAGGCTCCTGGCTGAAATTTACCACCGAGCCCAGGAAGTAAAACAAGCCTTAAAAAGAGATTGCAGAGGAGGAAATGTCACAACAGTGAAAACTCTCCCTTTTAACCTAAAACCTGCAAACATGGAGGAAAGTGGGAACGCCGCCACACCTACCTACCTTCATAACTCTTAAAGGATTCAAAAAGCTCCACCAATGCCTGAGTTCCCAGCTGCTCGTGATACTTGGATGCTACCTGGACGCACAGCTGAAGGTTCTGCCTGATGTTCGCCGACAGCATCGCCCTCAAACACTCTAAAGAGTCTTCAACGGACAAGGAGCCAAAAAAGTTCACCAGCCACTATATGACAAACCAGATTAAGACAAGAAAACAGGGGAAAAGTGAGACATGGTAAACAGCGAGGAGAGAAAAGCTGTGGGCTGAAAAGGCAATTACATACATCATCATTACAATAAAAAGTAGTTTCTCCCAGTGGAGCTGTATTCACAGGCATGATCACACTTCTATAGGCGTACCTCAGGGTTGAGCAGATGTGTGTGCACCACAGCTCGTTTGATATCATACAGGTCAGTGTAGTGCTCAAGAGCCCTCTGCAGCAGCCCTGCCTTCTCACACAGCTGAGCAACATGGGCACGATCGTAGTGTGTGAACATCTGGTTCCCCAGGATGGCATCTGCTACCTAAAAATGTTCAAATACATGAATCACGTTAATATCACAGAACATCTTTGCATTTGGCTGAAAACAGTCACACTAGAGTCCTTGGCTATTAACACCAAGCTCCTTCAGTGTCTGTAAAAAATACAGCGAAGGCGAAGTGTAATCGCAGATGAGTGAGTGAAACAAAAGCTTCAAGTTCCTGAAATGCAACTTACATTGGTTATTTTCATTTGTTTCCCCTTTGTAGCATTTTCAGTTTTTGTTGTGCTTTGGTTTGGATCTACATGACTACTACATGGTTTAAGAACACATCATAGTTTGGGTTAAAAATAGACTCTTAGATACCCCTGGATCCATTTGACAGATGAAAATGAATACAGTGCTGTTTGTTATTCACATCTAGCTGCGTGTTCATGCTATATTTTATATCATACGCTTCATGCACATGCCCACATTGGCTCTTCTATCCTTGGTGCAAAAAGCATCTTAGGCTACTGACACTTGGGTGTAAACAGCATCTGTCTGTATGTCATTAACAGTATTTGTTTTGTGCAGTCAGTACAGAAATATGACTCAACAGTTCACCTGGGGTGCGTGTATCAAGTTCATCTCAAGCAGACGTGTCTGTAGGTGCCCTTCGGCTGGGCGGTTATTCTTCAAGGCATCCAGCAGGAAGGAGGTGCACTGCTGAATTAAGCTCCCTTCCATGAAAACATCTACAATCTGTCAATGAAAAAAGCAGAAAGTTTAAAAAAAAACTGCAAAATCAGTAAAACCTTCATTAGGAAAATGAAGGATTTTTTTTATTATTCACAACCACACAAAGTAGGATTTGAATGAGCATGCAAGGTCACGCGTTATTAAACACCACAGGCCAGGCATCCAGATGTTTTTGCTTTTTTTTTTTTTTTTTTTAAACAGCATCTGTGGAGTCAACAGCTGAGTAAAAACAGAAGTCTTAACTTCCAATGTTTTATCCACCGAGCAGAGCAATGATGTGGCTTTAAAAGGAGGGAGTCACTGACTCCGTGAATTCCTGGCATTGCTGGCACATCTGGAATAACACAGATGGAGGCTCCCTTACTGGGCACTTGGTGCCTTTGCGTGCATATGCACTGGTAGAGGCTCAGATGGATGGCAGAAAGCGTAGCACATGGAGTAGGGTTTTTTAGCTTTAATAAGAGAGGAGGGCATGCTGATGCAAGCTTAACCTGGTTGATGTTGGCCAGTGGCTCCTCATCTTGGACCAGCATCTGGGCAAACTGCAGTCCCTGTTCTGGATTCACCCGCATCACATTTCTCAGCAGAAACACCCAGTCCGGGGTGTAGCCCACCTACGGAAAATGGGAGGGGGGTGGGGAATAACATTTTTCTTGTAGCTTTTAAACTAATTTTAATACAATGAGCCTGAGGGTCTCAATTGGGTAAGGAATTATTTATCATACCCTTTTGTTGTACAATAGTAAATGAGACAAAAAAATGGGTATTTCTGAGTTGCTTGATTACCTTTTTAGCATACAACACTATCTTCTGGAACTGCCCAGTCTCTGCAAAGCACTGAATGACCTTGTTTGGGACGTTAGCTCTGAGGTAGACACTAAGAGCCAGTGTTGGGTCAGAAGCTTTCACCAGGTCTCCCAGCTCTTCTGAACACTCCAGCTGTAGCACAGTCCATCAGTTATCACAAAGGAATTACAAGCCATTATAAAACACTATAAGTTCAAGACTATATTTAATAGTAAATCTATATACCTAAAATATAACACAGCAGAACGAAATTCTGTTGCATTTGGCTTCCCAAAAAGAAAAAGAAAAAATGCAAATAAATTAGCAAATCAAGTGGAGTTTATATTACAAGTTTAAATGAGATTAACAGATACGATTAGATAAAGAACTTAAGCAATAAATCTATAAATAAGAAATAACACAATTTGTTAATGTTTCCATCCTACCTTGTCCTCCTTCAGCCATTTCTCCAGTAGCTGCTTGCGGCCCTGCTGTAGGACAGGCCTGCACAGCTCCAGAGACTCAAACTTGTTGAGCTGGCCTTGGTCCAAAAGAATACCAAAATACTGCAAAAGTGGAGAGGCCTGACCCGGTTGGGCTGGGACACTCTGAAACTTGCGGATGGTTTCTGCTGTTCGCAGGATACCCTGAAGGGAGGGAAGAGGTTGCACAATGGAGCAATTATTCGTAGAGGGGAAAAAACAAGGGAGGAGAGTCATTTTGAAGAATTTCATGGTTGTTACAGCTAATCCACATGAAAATTATTTACTAGACTTTTTTTTTCCTTTTTTCACTTCTATACAGCCCTGAAATACAGATCAGTGTGATTAAACAAATCACAGATAAATATTTAACTTTATTAAATTGTTCCTTTGTACAAAATTGTTCTGCAAAATGTACAAAAGGGGGGGACTAAATCTAAACTTCTCCTCTGTGCATCTGGTATACATCCGAACGTGTAAAGCTATAGCAAACAGTGACTGGCACACCTTGGGTGCAGATGCAGCAACTTTGGCAGCCTCTGAATAGCTGCCCTGGGCAAACAGTGTGTTGAATTTCCTGGCAAAAAGCTCCTCAGCTCCCGCAAGATTTGACCTGACAGCCATCCTCAAGGCTAGATCAGGGTTTTGCAGGACATTTGTGGCATAGTTGACAATGTTTTCCTCTTCAACACATACGGACAGAACCTATAAAGAAGAATGAATCACCATAAACAACATAAGCAGTAAAACAGAAACATGGTCATTCAGAACATGTTTAGATTTGTGCACACCAGGACAAGATAATCCATCCATCTCCCCTCATGAGCATTTGTTTTGTGAGGTCATCTTTAAAAAGACAAGCAGTAAAAAATGGCCAAAAAAAACAATTAATTTGTCTCACCTGCCCCTTCTTGTTGACACCAATGATCCCCGAGGTGGCCTCATGAGGGGCAGTAACAAAAATGGTTTCTGCACTGATTCGGTTCATGTAGATACACACTCCAGACTCCAGGTCGTACAGGTGAATGTAACCGTACTTTGTGATCAAATATATGACGCCGTGCTTACTGCCAATCTAAGGTGAAAGAACAGAGAGAACATTCAAGCAATCAGCAGCCACAAATAAACCACCAAAAGATAATGAATGTCTGTTCACTCATTACCTGCATGGCTACGGGAAAGTCTGTCTGGGCCTCTGGTGGGAAGAACACATCCACTGCTTTCTTAGTAAATGGCTGGTTTCCTGTTGCTGGTTGACCAACTTCAATGATGTGCAACTAGAAGAAGAATGAACAAAGAAACTGCCTCAGAAAAGATATTCTAACCATAGATAATCTATTCAAGTCAAGATTAATTAACTATTTACAGTCCAAATAAATTGAAGCTTAAAACTGTTAATAATATTTCTGCTTCATAACCTCTTTATGCACTTTAGAGCCATTTGTTCAGGGGTTAAATACAAAGTGATGGAATTACAATCTGAAGGCCCTCACCTTTCCCCCAGCCTGTGAGCGAACAGCAAAGCAGAAGAGGGTGGAAGGTTTGGCATTTCCCTCCACTTTGAACTCCCCAAAGGCAGCAGCATGACCCTCAATGGGTTGGGACACTTTTCTGTCGACAGAATACAGCTGCATCGCCCCGACAACCCGGTTTTGCTGCAGGACAAAAACAGCAGTTGATTTGTTTCAGGTCAAAGACATTTTAGTTGTTAAGTCAACAGATTTCCTTTTAGACTTATTCACTAGACTTATGCATAAAAATAATATCCTCTATTCATTGTGTGTGTACTGTGTAACGTAACAGATCTTTCTCTTTTTGGAAATATGCCATTTCACTGTTTAGACTTTTTATTTGAGACCAACCTTTGCACGTTTCTCACAAGCTCACGGCAAAAAAAGTAAAATATAAACATACAATTGAATGCAGTCTGCTACTTTCAGTCAGTTTTTCAGGCTATTTTATAATAAACATGCTAAGCTATGCTAAGAAGGAGCAGTAATGTTATTTTTAAACTGTTTTTAGAGGCTTATGGTTTTTGGCATCAAATTATATTTTTCAGAGAAAGATAAATCTCAGTGAAGGTTACTCTGTGTGACATTTTCTGGACATTTCAATGAAAAGAATTAACACCACCGCCCACAGATGAAGCACAGCTGCATGAAGCTAGAGCAAACATCTCCATTTAAATAATTTCAAGACTTGAAATGTTTAACCTATTATTAAAGGAGTGACAGTATATTAAGTAACCGGTGAACTCCATCTGTTGGAAAAAGTTTACTCTAGTTCTTATTTAGATCAATCACTTGTATATCATTTTTACAAACAAACAAAAATAATATGCTGCCAACAGCATAAAAACGCATAGCTTCATGATTTTAGATTTTAAATCTAAAGGTTCCAGCTCTGGTTCGATGCCAAAGCCTAAATTAGAGGCAGTTCTTTCATTTGGTCTGATTAACAGAACTTGTGCTCCAGCACCTAAAAACTGGTACATCCCCAGAACCCTTACAGAGCAAACACATGTTTGCTGCCTTACAGAAGCCACTAGACCAGCTAAACATTAAGATCACCAGGTTTACAAAAATGTAAAAAATGTCAAAATTCATTCATTTAAAAACAAATGAATACAGAAGAAACAAACAGATGCAACATGAGGGTGAAGTGGAAGCGACAAAGGAAGGACAAATTTAGAGTTTCTCTCATTTCCTGCTATTTTCTATTTCCAGCTGTATCTGTGTATCTGGGCACACTCACGCTGCCCGATGCACCCTGTAGAGTGGCATTCACAAATCACTGCTGAGTTTTTAAACAATGTTTTCAGCTATGGATATAAACACCATTGCTGTTAGTGCTGTGTTTTTACCGAATCAGCTAGTTTACAGATTGTTTCATCATTAATTTATACATGATTTAGTTTGGAAACACTGATGGACTCAGAGAACAAACAACTGTGTTTTCAAAGTACATTGTGATATTAAGACATCAATTTCCACTGTAGCCCCATGCAAGCTCCCCCCATGCAATGAATGGATGTCAAGATTTGATTTAATTAGGCTATTTTTTGCTTTTAAATTGGCTTGAATAAATACTGATTGGATCCCAAAGAATTTGCTTAAATTGATTTAGTCTACAAAGTCCCCTCATATTACTTTGGTCACTATACAAATAAAGCAGCACTGATTTGAATTAACTTTAATTTAATTAAATTGAATACACTTGGTTTGTTATTTCTGTGATGATAAACTGCCTCCCTGCACCGCGGTCAGGAAATTCAGACAACACTGTAGCAATGGTTGAACACGCACCTGAAGAGACATCATCAGTGACATAATGACATAGTGGTTTTATAGAGGCGCCCAAAAACCACAGCAGTTCTTGGCTAAAACCAGCCTAGGACTAGCTTTAGCACCAGCCCTGAACCAGCACTGGAACCACTTGTGTCAAAAAAAGGCGGCTACATTTATCTTTTATGAGCAGTCTGTGACCCATTTCTGCACAAAAGTGCCACACAAAGCTTACATTAGGAAATATGAATAGAGGACCATCCTCTGTCTTGTTTACAGAGCGAATCTTTAAAGGTGATACACACCACTTACACACTACTTTGATGTAGCTCATTTATAGTAGGGGGTACTGAAGACGCTGTACAAACAAAGCCACACGATAAAGAACTGTGTAGTAAATGTGGAGGGAAAACATTTAATTCATTCAATCATTTTAATCTACTTTAATTAAGCATCCACACCAAAACTTAAATTAAAGAGGACGGCTGAAATCTTCCACTTTTATTTGATCAAACATATGCTTTGCTGAGTTTTATGAAACTCCATGTGTGCAAATACAGGCATAGAATGGATGGATGGATAAAGGAGAAGAGAAAAGTTATCAGAGATCAGATATAAATGTCTTCTCCTGTGTGAGTGTACACACTCATGTGTGACTTCATACCTGTGCAGAAATCCCTATCAGCAGCAGCCACTTCTGTTGCTCGTCAGTTCTGTAGTTAATGATCTGACATCCGGCCAGACTGGCGTGCCGATCAAATACTTTGGCTGGTTGGGAATCCCCCTCCATGCTCCAGTGGTAGACGGCAGTATCCGTTACCAATGCAACAGTGTTTACAGATATCCACTTCCAGAACATGACCTCCTCGGTCATAGTGTGAGCCTTCATCTTACTCTTCATCTCGATGTTGAAGATCTGCAGCGTCTTGGCAGCTGAGCAGAGGTAAAAGGAAAGGTGAAGGGAGGTGAGAGGAACCAGCGGGCGGATGTTTTACGCGTTTTAACATCTAATGAAATGCTGAGAGTAGCCAGAGAAAATGCCATTCGCCACTCAGATGATGTTTCTGATAAGCATTATAAAAAAAACAAACTGGGCAAATAAATCTTCCTGAATAGCACAATGGGTTATAAATACAAGGGAGCACCACTGTGTGCACAATAACCCACCTGACCCTTGCACCCGGATTCAAATGACCAGCAGCTACAGAGAGCAGATGGCAGCTTTGACAAAGGTCATAATGGCTGACTGTTGCTGAGCCATAATCATGTTTCTGTGCTCTGGAATAAATTGCTGCTCCTCTGTGTGACCAGTAGTAACCTCCACTAACCAATAAACTCAGAACAAAACAAACAGGTGAGGCAATGAATGAGTCCGGTGAATACTGGAGCTGTTGTACAAACTCTTAACAGCACACACAAACTTAATGAAACATTAATGGCTTCCTTTATGGGCAGCATGGAAAGATCTGAGCATGAACATGGCTGCTGGCACACGTTCACACAGCTGTGTGAAGACTCACACAGCCCCCCGGCTTTTCCCTGCGATGCATACCATACACACATTCTACCTGCATACAGCAAGTCATGCTAACACATGTGTAGTTCTCATAAAAGAGGGGTGTATGCCAGCAGGATTGACCTAACTACAGTTTGAGGTGGTAAGAGTTCTAAAAATGTTGTCTATATCATTATTTTATAGTCAAAATAGCTCTGCCAACTCGTGAGGGAGGCTTTTATGAGAGAGACATGGCTACAGTAACATCACAACAGAGTGCCAGACAGGCAGGCGGACAGAAAGCAACTCACCGTCTGACAATTGATAGAAAGCAAGGGAGAAAAAGCAAAGTGTCAATCAGGAAAGAAAGAGAAGACAAAGATAGACCACAAGGACAGGGCAAAGAGAGGGTTGTTATTCCCAGAGGGAGGGGGGAGGAGGGAGAGAGACAGCATTACAGACAAATCATCCTAATCAGCATTTGTGTTGGTGCTTTAAGGGCAAGACACCATGGCAGACAATCAATCTGCACAACCAATTTAGTACATTGAGGCAATAAATCCAAGTGCATTGTACATTTTAAAAACACTGACGGATCATTAGGTATCACGTGGCTGTGGCATTCCCACAAAACTTGTAGTGGATTGCTAAATCGGTTCAAACTAAAGACAAATAAACAGTTTGAACGTCACGCAGACTTCATGCTGGGAATTCAAACTGCAATAATAACCTAAGTATTGGCTTAAAGCCACTATTAACATAAAAAAATAGTTTCCCTACCTATCAGCCAGGGATGTGTGTGAATACATGTGTAACTATGTGTTACCACGTTACCTTTTAAGGCGATGACCTTGCTGGCAGGGTTCATGATCGCGCTGTCAGCAGAAATCGGCCTCCTTATTGGGTTGGTGGGGTCTGACAGGTCCACAATCACCACCTGGTTCTGCTCCCCCACCTTCTCTCTGATGCAGATGAACTTGTCTGACTCCATGGTCAGATAACTGAAGCCAATGTTTGCTGGGTTCACACCCAGATTCTGCAACTGAAAATTAAAAAAAAAAAAACTATTAAAATCCATCAGCTATACCCACTTCACCCATCTCTATAGATGGTTTCAGTCTATGCTAGCTGACAATGACCAAGATGTGGCAAATGCAGGATGCTAGACAGCTAGCAGGGTGGGAATAAAATATCAGGGTCTGGATTGTGCTTTGCAGTCCGACTAGAATACACCAATCTCTATTTAATATTTTAATCATTTTTAAAAATGTACAGAACAAGAAGTCTTCACCAGACATCCAGTTACTACATTAGAATATTTAGCATACGGACAAAGTTCCACTTATATCACAGAGTTAGAAAAACAGATCAATAGCACTTTTACACCAGTAATAAATAAGAGGCAAAGAGGAAAACTAGTATAAAGACACAAAACAGAGGGAAATCACCATTACAGCCTGGATCTGATCGAGTATCATTAACAGACCAATAACTTCTGTTCACAGTTCAAAAGTTGAATCTGGTTTGCCACAAAAAATAATTAGTTGTGAACTGCCACAGCTAATATGCAACACAGCCATTTGTCTTAAATAACATTGCCCTTATTCCAGTAGCTTCTAAGAAGTTGCCGTATACATAAAGAAAAGAAATTATACTCTTTTGACCTTAACGGTACGGTGAGTCAGTACATATCAGTGAACACTTTGGAAAAAGCCTTGTAGGGTTTTCTAAGAACTTTCTCCAAGTCAACAAATGGTTACAGACTTAAGATACAAGATTGTGGCATGAGACTTTAATTTGGTTTTCTTCTAGTTTTTAATACTGATTGATTTATTTTTGGCCAGGTCACACTTAGAAATGAGATTTCTAATCTCAGTGAGGTTTTATCTGGTTAAACAAAAAGGAGAAGCTGAATATTCCCGGATATATAAATGACAAAAAAAAAATGAGATGCGAGTTGTATTCACCCAACAGATTTAACAGAAGTTGCATTAAAACATGTTAAATATATTTGAGCGTAGGCACTGAGCAGACAGCAGGGTGTTAACTCTTGTGCTATATTGCCTACTTATCCAAACTACCAATAACTTGTTGAAGAAATTCTTATAACTTTGGACCAATAAAAAGTCTGGACATGTTTTCCATTAAATCTTATATTATATTATATATTATATAATGACATACAATGCTGCCGCTGTAAGTTTCATCACATCTCAATTATTCAGGAAAAAGATGCAAAGTTTTCACGCCTGTGACTAAACCTGGGCACAAATTAGTTTAAGCTCTGGAAACACACCAAAGGAAATCTACAAAATTAAATTCCCTCATTCAGGCAGAGAACAAATGAGACGATCTCAATAAAGTAATATCGATGAATACAATCCCTAAAACATGTCAAATCTTAGCAGAATAAATGTAAAACTCCAGCTTGGTGAATAGAGAGATTATTGTGCACACGGTCGGGAAAACTGAAATGAGAGGAGAGGACAGACCAAAACATGAACTGCTTGGATTATACAGTCTGAGGCAAGCAGAAAGGAATCTTTGCGCTCATCACAAGGACTGTACTATCTCTCAGTTGGCTGGTGGACGAGGGCAACAAATCATGACTGCTCAGCCTTTTAAGTCAAGTCTTTGCCAAAACAGGAAGGATGTGTGACCAGTCAAGGGTTAAACAGAGGAGGGACCCATAAAATTTGCTTTGAGGCAAATCAATAGCAAATTAATTCTAACCATTAAATAAAAAGAGAGCCTGTTCTTTTTCTTCAAAACTGGAACAAATAACTGCAAAGTTTATGTAAAACATGCAACTTACTGCTTTAGCTCATATAAAGACGATGCATTGTCCTCACATTATAATTTATCAAACTTTAACTGAAGCATCCTGAAACGTTACTATAATGGCTAAAGCTAAAAGCAGAAATTATTAGTTATTTGTTTATGCAGCACTGAAATTTTCCTGCGATATTTTGAAAGCACGGGGAAATGAAACTGCAGGAGTCCATCATCCAGACCATTTACAGCAGATGTGTGGCAGTTTGCACCAATAAGAACCCGAAATGCTTGGCCGAATGCTGAATGTGGTTCAGTTTTTCCACTTTTTTAAAAAAATATTGCATAAATAGCTTAGAAAACATTTGTAGACAAAGTATTTATTGAGTATATTCTGGCATTTTTAAATATTTCAGCAGCCTTAGCTTTTAAAAAAAAAAAAAGTTTTTCATTTACGTTAGGCCTTCAAACAAAACATGCATTGAAAGACATCCGACACTTTGAAAAATCATCACACTGCCGACATTTTACCAGGCGACCTCGTCACCGCACGTTGTTTGACTGCGTCATTGCATCACAGCCACAACTCGGCCTTGCTTTTAATATTTGGTGGCCGAATGTTTGGTGCACCCCTACTTTCCGCTGATTTATACATGTTGCTTCACCCACTCGTTGCAATAGTGGATACATTCAAATACATGCATAATTCAGATAAACATAAAAGTTAGTATTTATAAACATAAGTTAGTATTTCAAACTCTACCTACAACATAACTGCTCATAAAAATAGCTTGCTTTTACCCAGTAGCTTTGGACTGTACCATGTGATAATTAGACATATCAGTATGCATATGAATAATAATAATAACAATAATAACAACAACAACAGGAAACATTACTGAGCTAATTATGTCAGTTCCGGCACAACTTCATGTACTGCTGGTTTCTGGGACATTGTAAGGATGCACAAGATAAAGGGATCTTGAAAAGGCCACAGAGAAGACTGGAGGGAAGACTGGAGCCATATGCTGCGTCTCTTTAAGGCTGCCAAAATTATCTGTGGGCGGAGACAGGAGGGAGCTACAATAAGGATGGTGAGAGAGAAGATAAGGATGGGAGTGAAAGGAAGAGATGAAGATACTTCCCAGCATCTTGCTAAAAACAAAAGCGCCAGTGCAAAAAAAGTAAAAATGATTTATGTATCTCTTATTAAAAACGAGGAACCACGGATAAGAGCTGTAGGTAGGTCTATTCAGAGTACTTCCAGTAACACAGGCCTTTGGCAATTTACAGTAGAGGGTGGGGCGACTGACTCACCAGAACACAACGCTCCCTGCATTTCTTCTTCGTAGAAGACTGCAAACTAAACTCACACTTTAGCAACAGCCTCCTGTCTCCACAGACCCATAAACTACCTCTAGTAACACATCACAGATGCCTGCAAGTCATCTCCCCTCAACAACAGAGTAGCAATAAGAAAAACAAGATAGATATTCACACTGGCAGTGGAGATCCACTGATGATACAGCACAGGCAGCATTTGGTGAGTCATACTGGGTGGATGCACTGCATCAGCCGCTTACGACTTTTCGGTTAATGATGGGATTATAGAAAAAAATATGAAGAGTTAAGAATTCAGAGAAAAGACCAAACATTGCCCCTTTTGAGAGGAAGGGTAAACCCTGGACAGGTCACCAGACATTGCATTCCCCGCAGTGTCTTTCAGCTCTTGCCTTTAGTTTCTCATCCAACTGCTGCTGCGTTCTGGCAGAAGCATTTGGCAGCTAAGTTAACCTTTACCTGCTCAAAGCTGAAATTTTACTCAAAGGTCAAGTGAGAGCTAAAACAGAAAAGATGCGGAGCCACTGGGACCACTGGAATTACTGCCCTTGTAGGACGTCTCTGAGGGACATGTTTGGCAATAAAAACATTATCCATAGTTCTACTGCTGTGCGCGAGTAGAGCAACAAGTACAACTAAAAACCTGCTGGTTAAACTCAAAACTTCTAGTTTAAGTTTTTGGTTATTTTCTAACTGTCCTCTGCTAGATAAACTGCTAACCCAACAAACGGCAACACAGTGACCATCATGGTTTCATCAGCTACTGTCAGTGCATCGTATTAGAAATGGAGACACCAATTAAGCCCCGTTTACAGTAAGCAGTATCCCTTTAGTTGTAGGTCCATTGGAAAGCGGTATGGTACGGTTAGAGTGGAGATACTGGCATGACATGCCATGATACAATCCACTGATTGGCGGATAGAAAAGTATCACTGCCCCTAAGAAAGGCACGCCCAAGTTACTGTTAAGTTTACATTAAGAAAGATAAGGGAAGGACCTGCGCAAAGAACAAGGTCTGATAAAAGC
>JBBDHI010000012.1:3807604-3819046 GCA_037177115.1 Craterocephalus stercusmuscarum | reverse complement strand
GCCGCAAAAGCTAAATGATCTTCACCTGCTGAATGAGGAGCTGCTGTCATCGGATGTCCATATGTGTCCATATATGAAATTATCAAACAATGAAAACCTAGGCTTGTTTTGGTTCTTGTTCGTTTTACTCAACTCAACTTTATTTATATAGTGCTGTAAGACGACAGTTGACACAAAGTGCTATACAACATAAACAAACCAACATAAAGATAATAAAACAGAAAAAGAGAAAATAATCACCCCATTGTTTCCAAACTAGTTTAAAAACAATGAGGCAATTCTTTAAAATAAAAACAATTATACCATAAAAACATATAAGGCCACTGATGAAAAAAAAACAAAACATAAAACACTAAAACAGAGATCAGAATCTCATGCCGGGTTGAAAGCCAAGGAATAATAATGGGTTTTAAGATGAGTTTTAAGAATAAGAATACGTTTTGGAATAAGAATGTGCTGCCCCTGTGCAACTGGGATTTTCCCAATGCTGGTTTTTGCACTTGCAAGCGGGATAAATTTCACTTATGTATAACATTGCTCCCTGAAAGCTCACTGAAAAACAATCTGCTTTCAAACCACTTTGAAAGATTCACTGCTTTCAGATTGTCAGACGAATCGATTAGATCCGGTAGTTTCTAAAACGTATAACCATAAACTCAATAGTGGATATACTACTTTAAAATGGATATGATCTGCAAGCCAGTCACTCAAAAGAACCACGAATCTACGCATTTTATTCAGCCCATGTTTAACAGTTCACAATTCATTTAACATTAGAGAAAGATACAGCGTGAGGAGGACTGCATGTGTGAGTGAGCTTCAGCTGCATTCATGATTGAATTTCGGTGACTGAACACAGACGCTCATCTTTGTCCCTGCAGCCACCACTGCAGCCACTGATCTGTTCCACTGGCCTGTTCCGTCATCCTGCTTCCTATCCTGATGTGATTTACCAGATTTAGCCTGCTTACCTCATCTGTCCATCCAACGCATCCGCTACTTTAACACGGTGGCATCATTTCATCACGAACAACTGCAAAGCTGCAGGTTGAACTCTGCCAACATAACTCAACAGGACCATGTTCAGGAGCCTCCAAACTGTAGGACATGTGTGTTCTTGCTAATGCTCCTACAACACATAAGCCACTGCACTGTGAGACAGCAGCAGAGCCACATTGGCTGCAAATGACTCACTTTGTCACTTTCAGAAATCTGTTTCACAGCTCTGTTTGGTGAGTTAATGGCACACATTGTCAAAATTACACAGCTTTGGCTTAATACTGGCATATCTTATTGTTTACTTAAATATAAAGAGTGTTAACCAGATTTAATAAGTTCAACAATCTGGTACTGCATCACCATGTAAAACTCCTGAACCCCGGCCCAGACAGCAGACACTGTGCTGTAAATACCAGGCCGGGAGAAAAAAAAAAACCAAACAACTTGAGGCACAAAGTCTTGGGTTAGTAAATTCCAAGCATTTTTCGCTCTGCTGGAGCCACCTAGATTCACAGAGGGATACAACTGGGGCAGAGCTGGGATTTCACGGTAGAGGTGGAACATAAAGAAATCTTCTGCTTATCGCTGTGTTGAGGCGAGATGTTTTTCAGAGATGTGCACGGCAAAAGGAATGCGGCGATGAGAGAATTCTGAACTTATGACCCAGACAAGGCCAGATACGGCTCTAAACTCCAACAGTGAGCGACGGTGCAAGTTCTGTCAGTAAGGAGGAGAAGAGCTTCCTACAAGAGGCTGCAAGCTTTCTCTTGGCCGGCACCGTTTTTTACTGGATAGAGGATCTTTGGCTGAGAAAAGTGGGGCTACTGGCCAGGGGAAGGGGGCAGGGAGGGGGTAGGGACTGTGCTTTTTTTCTCTTTTTTTGTACTTGTAAAAGGCCATTTCACTGCCTGCTGTTACCATAACAACAAGCTACAGACCAGTAGATGTGGAGGGGTGCGTCACAAAGTTTTTCTTTTGGTTGCAAGACGCCATGCACTGGGGCTGCTGTGGGATGATTAAAAGTCCAAAACAGGGAGGAAAAGGGAGCCATAGCAGACCATGAGCGGCTGTTTGTTTTCTTTTCTTGTAATAGACTGAAAAAAGACATGATGTGCTTCTCTTTAAAGCTAAAAGATTGCTGACCTCTGACCACAAGGCCTGTGGAACTCTTGATATTGATGATGATATTTTTTTTAAAGGTGCCTCCTCTGACATGAAATAGGTAGAGCCCAGAAACGTGTTAAATAAAAGTATTGATTCAGCAAAATAAAAACTAATTTCATGGTAGGCTTTAGTTTTCAGGCCCACATAAGATGATCCTCATATCACAGGTTGCAACACAATTAACAGAAGCAGTTATATGAGCGGAAAACGGTAATAAATAATAAAGCTGTCTAAACATGCCGCGGACTATCATGGTGTTATTAATAAGTTGGGATGTGTGCAATAAACATGCATAGATACGTATACGAGGTTACAAGGTTGGGATATATTGCTGCAGGATGGGACAAATTTATGGTAACAACAAAGCTGGAGGGCAAGTGCCATTCAGGTCTGCGTTACAATGTAACCGCGAACAGCTGAGCTCAGAAAGAGTGAAAACGCCGCAGTTTGTGTGATAATGACAGCGGCGTTTTGAAGTTGAGAGGAAAACTGCGGGGTATCCACACTCATCGGTCCGCATAGAAGCCGTGTACAACCTGACTGTTCAATTTTTACAAGTCATCATCTGCCCAGCAGGAGAAAACTAGGCCTGTAGCTATATTGAGCACCACCCTGCAGCCCTATTTCAGATTCCATTTAAATGCGACATGTGCTGTGTGTGCGCGGGGCTACGTGGACGAGGAACGGCTGAAAAAGAAACAAGCTGAAATTAATTTCAGGGCTTTTTTTTCCTGTGTGCGCTTACCTGCAGATGTTCCTGAAACCGTATCGGCAATATCTGAGCCATCCTGAATGACTTCTCTATCAGAAGAATCCGAGAGAAAGGAGAGGGGAAGGGGACAACAAGAGGAGAGAAGTGGTCTTCTTCTGTGCGCGCTTTAAACGCCCCAAAAGCCAGAAATGATGGACTGTTGTGGGTAGCCTGGGCGGCTTGCGTTGGTATAGCACGAATTCACTGACTGCTCCCATTCAGCAGCCCCCCTTCAGTAGTGCTGAATCAAAAACTCCGCACCTCCGCTACGAAAAATAGTCCACCTCAACTACTACAGACCCATGCCTGTTCTTCCCGGAGCCTTTTAAGGATAAGGGGCTGTCCTGAAAAATCTGCATTAGCTTATCATAAGTGATGACTTCGCATAAGAAGCCTCTTATGTGTGTTTTCTTCTGTTCCACTGAGCTGTCAATTCATCTCGTTAACTGTGCAGTTCGTAGCCCTCCGCCGCAACCCCCTTCCCCCTTCCTTTCCACAAACTTCCAAATCACAGCTCGAAATATTTTTGCATGATTTCCAAAAAAATATACCCATCTTTCCAAAAAGTGTAGATGTGTATGGATTACTCATAAAGAAGATGAGATGATGTCAGGTTGCAAGAGGTTGAAGCCGTGTTTCTGTGACTTTTGTCATATGTGACCCCAACTTCATCAGCAGCGGCAGCAGCATTGTGTACACAGCTGAAACATGCTGCATATTGTATTACATAAGTGTGCAGAGTTTAAATGAGTGATCACTTTGTTGGTCACATGAACTGCACTTCCTATCAAAAATTCCTGGCTTCATATGATGTTAATTGAAGGCTGTGTGAGACTGATGGACATTTTTGCAGAAAATCTCATTCAGTTTTGGACCGTTTATTAAAAGTTATTACTATAAAGATGGACTGTCAGTTTTTGGTTAGTTGGGTTGCTTTCAGATAAACAAAAATCTGTTTACTGTCGCAAATTATTAATTTATATCAGCTTTCCGTTTCATTTTCATGTTTCAAAAAATTTTTTATGACCGTTCCCAGGTCTTACAGACCCTGTAAAACTTCCTCACCATCACTTGGTGTCTGGCAACTTTGGTCCGTGACTGGGCCATTCCAAATTGTTGATATTGATTAATTACTGAATTTATGCATAATTCCACAGTATTTTGTATTAGTGCATGCTAAAAAATGATCTAGTCTTCAATTGGTGTGACATCTATGTAATCACACCCTAAGATGAACAACAACACATGACAGGTTTCACTGTCTCATTGCTTCTCAAATAGATGCAAAGCCAACATGCACAAGTACAGCCTTCATGTTTTTCTTGGAATTAAAAAGATAAGTTGCAGCCAAATGCTGCTGATAAAATACACTCGACTGATTCATGGTAACTCTGTAAAAGCAGAAGTTTCGGGTCAGTTTGCTGATCTGGAGCATTCAAGTATTTGCTAACACATTGCCAAGAAGGAAAGACTTCAGTAATAATCTTAGAAAAGCATGAATCAGGAAAGAGTTTAAAGGCTAAGGCATCCAGTCAGTGTCCAGAACTGAACCTGACTGAAATACAGCAAATACCTGAAAACATCAAACCTGAGATGCAGTTGAAGCACCATTGAAAAAATATGGTGTTAAAGGTTGCTAAGCCAAGAGCTGATAAAACATTATTTTTTTATAAATTGGTAGTTTTTTTGGTAAATACTGACATAGTGTAACATGTCATATGCTGTTCGTTATCTGAATTTGTATTTACCTCATACATTTTTATATGTCCTGATATGTAAAACCTTAGAATAAGAAAAAAGCCATTTGAATTATTTTTAGAAGAGCATGCTGGTGGGCAGAAGGTCCATACTCATCATACAGTTGAGATGTCTGTGCTTTGAGTTCAGCATAAAAACTATTTTCAAATTAAAATAAAGCTTCACCCAGTTGGTTATTAAAACTCATTCAAGCTACAGCACGCCCCACACCCACCTGCCTCCAGGAAGTTTTTCTGTACTCATTTACACCTTCATCTCATGCAAATACTGCATCTGCAGTCACACAAGCTTTTGCCTGTGCTGAGCTCTATCATTGTAAAGAGATGACTAAAAATGTTTTGTATAGACTTAAACAGACAGAATTCTAAAAAATCAAAAGGAATATGATGTTTACTCTGTAAATCCTTTACCTTCAAAGCTTGAATCCAGTGCATGCAGTACATTTAAACGATCATTTGTTTTGTTTGAGATAGTTCAAATGTTAGATTTAATGTTAATGTAACTAAATAGTGTTTATGGCTTTTCCATCTGGTGTTCCAGGCCTAACTTTTATGTCTTGGCCACAGAGGACATGGTTTTGCCCTGACAGGAAGCAGATGGAACTACCAGTGTCTGGTCAGCATCTGCAGGGGGGTAACTCACACACACACATGCATGCGCATACACAAATAAGTCTTAGTGACCCTCACTAATGAGTACATAACAACAAAGAGAAATTTACAAAGGTGGAAAGTTGAGTTTAGTCAAAAAATCTGGAACTTCTCATTCATGATGTACAGTTTTCACAGTAGTCCTTCAAATAAACCCCACACACCACAGAAACACCTTTGGTGAGTTCTGGGCTGCAGTTTGAAATACATAAAGGCAACAGTGTACAGAGAAACTGTTGCAAAGGAAGTTAAATTAAAAACTTTAATTTAGACGTAAACTCAGATATGGTCTGCATTCTTCTATGTCTAACTAAAAACCTCAAATATATTCAAAACCATTTTAAAAGAACTGAGGATACATGTATTTAAAATAAAAGAGTGATTCATACAGATCAAATATTAAAATGTAAATAAGTGGAAAGGTAAAACAGATAGCGAGGATTAGGTGCAGACTGGGAAGCCTTTGTGAGGTGGATGGCTGCTGTTTAAGCAGAAATGTACTGTTTGTGTCAATGGAATTTCTTGAACCTGACTTATCTGACTGGGTGAACATGGGTGTTTCTTAAAGGCAGAGCTGACTACAGTACTTTTACAGTAACAAAGTGACACAATGTCCATTTCACAAGAGAAACTTGCATAATATTCATTAAAGTGATGACACAGCTCATAAGAGAAGATTCGCTTCATCAAACCTTGGTTGATGTCGGACTGATGTGATGTTATGCTGCTGACATGTCACGCAGCAGTTTCATAGATGATTTCTATCTGCTCTATTTTCACTGTGACTGGTTTCATAGACGTGTGGTTGCGCCTCTGTGAGAGACACACAGTAAGTCCGCAGTATTTCCCAGATGGAAACTTTTAGTTTGAGCCTTTAACCTCAAAAGCGATGTTAACACAACGTGGCATCCTTATAGTTTTAAGGGCGTACAGGGTGAGTTAGGTGTGCTGTGTGCTTGGCCTGGCTCCTGCTGTCAATCAGCAGCAGTTGGTTATTCTTGTGGTAAGAAATCATATCGTCGAGACTGTTGAAAATCTAAGAGAGAAAGAGGAGTATAAAGGATAATTAGCTTTGTCTTTTAATGTCTCTTCCCTGTTGCTCCAACCAGTGCTCTTCCTCTTTGCCCTCACCTCTTCGTTGCTCTTGCCCTCCTTTCCCAGGGCGTAGCCCTGCGTGTCCTCCATGAAGCGGATGGGGATATTGTACACCTTCTGTTGGTAGAGCACAGCCAAAGTGTACGGCTGGCGGGTGCTTTGGGCAGAACTGTACCGGATGAGGAAGGCACCATCCTACAAAACAACAGAGATGAGAGGAAAACTAAGATCTGAAAATCTTATTAGAAATAAACACTCATCAGCTGTTTATTTTGCCAGGAATTAAGAGATGAAACTATTTAGTTCACCTTGTTGACTTTCTCTAAGAGATCTTCTGCCGTCTTTCTGTCGCAGTATCCTGCAAACCACTCTTTGTCCTGGGATGTGACACACAGCAAACACATGATAACAACAGCACATTTACCAAAAGTCTGAGAAAAAGCTTCTCACTCTTAACTATTTATTTCTGAGTGAATTCTTATTTTTACTATGGTTTCTGTCTAGCCATAACCCCATTTCAGGCTTTTGAGATTTTTCCCTTCAAAATGTAATCTCTTTATGTCCCCTTAGCAGTTTTAGACCCCTTCTAGACATGAAAGCATTCAAATATTTCACTTGGCATCATTACACTGGCAACCTGTTGTGCTTTAATAGACTAGTAAGTGCCTTCGAATTAAAAAATATGCAGTGTTTTAAGAATTGCCTATCAAATTAAATAAAAAATAATTGTGGCTGTTCTTGGCTGGTAAAGAGTCAGATTTCATTTCCATATTATTTAACCAGTATTACTTTGAGCACCTCTTCCACCATTAATAACCAGCCTCTCTGAGCAGATTGATGTCATACCTCATTTCCTGGTTGTTTGGGCAACCTCATTCCACCTTAAAATGGAGAACAAAGTTTATCATTTGCAGTACAATGCAACTACTATTGGTAAGATTATTTAGAAAACAGCTAAAGGTGACCCAAAAATGTGATCTTACCCACAGGCTTATCTGCCACAGGCGGATTTGGAGGGCTGGAATAAAAATCAAACAGAAATATTGATTCTGACATAGGCTGTGCATGCACTTAACAATAGAACCTAGAGTCAAAACAAGCTTTAGATGCCTGATAAAGATTAAAGTTTCGCATTTTCTAATGTTGCATCTATCAGACAAATCTCAGTGCTTCTACTCTTACCTGGGTTTGGCTACCGGCAGTGGAGGCTTCAAACCTGTTGGTGGGGGAAGTTTGGTGGGAAATGTAGCACGTCTCTCTTCAAATGAAAGAGCTGCAGAAGTTGTGTATAAAAATAACATTATAATGAGCTTCGTGATGAGGCTGTATGCATTTCTTTTATTGATAATGAAGTTTAAAGGCCTCACCTGTTTTCATATCATTCATGGGAGGAAACAATGCATTCTGAAAGAGAAGTAATAATCATGCTCCAATGTGTTTAAACTGAGTGAAAAGCAGATTTTTCAAAACAGCCTCTTTTGCCAGCAGTGTTTTAAACCAGGAAGGAGCTAATGAGAAAAATAATAACCACTCACAGACTTAGCTCTGGGGACTGGAGGCTTCATCCTGCAGACAGAGAGAAAATGAATAGTAAATGCCTGCTTAATATATACTGGACAAAAGCATAGCAACTACTTAAACTGAGATCAAGTAGGCTTGAGGGGCAGGTTCAGCAGTTACAGCATGTTAGTAAGTGTCATCTTCTGGTTAGAAAGAAAGACAAAGGCAGTTTTGACTCAATATGAGGTGCATTTACATGCTTAAGGGAGCAGGTGGTGTCATAGGAGGAGGCATCCTTGGCCCACGTGGGCCTGGAGAACAAGCTGAAAACAAGAAGAAAGGAAATAACTTGTTAATTCATGCATCCTCTTGCCCTTTAACAAAACATTTTGAAGCAGTTTCAGTTTTGAGGAGATGATTTAACACACTGCTGAACAAACCTGCCATCAAAACTTCAGGGTTAGTTTCTGTTAAGTGTGATGCAACCTACCTGCTTCTGGCTCTAAGTACAGATCATCATTATCATCCTGAAAAAAATCAATCAATAACACGTTCAAGAATGGCATTAACTTCTTTGGACAGATGGCTGAAAATGTTGCACATTTTAATGTGGACTTCAGCTGTTTTTAGCAGGTGTCTGAACAATCTTAAATGGACTCTACTTTAGACTCAGACTTGTGTGGGTGTGCATCATAACGTTTATGAACTATCTTATATGTAGAAGAAGTGGTGACTTTACGGGCCCTTAAACAATGATCCAACGGCTGCATTCTTTCATATGCCTCCTTACACCTCCTACACAGGAAAAAGTATTTCAGACTGAAGAAGCTGTGCCGTCTATAGACTCTTTTTGTGTTATTCTGTTGAAGCCTTATGTAAATACCGAATAACAAGACAACTGTCCTAACACTTCTCTTTGAGATTTGCTTTGTAACTTGCTAAAAAGAAAAGTAAAAGGAAAACAAAAAAGAAATAATAACCTCTAAACAGTTTATCTGTTCAGACCCTTGGACCATCCAACATGGTTGTCCATTCTGCTGTGAAATCTAAAAGCATTTTTTCCCTGTCCAGTCTCTATCAGTTTGTCTTTAGTGGAACTATTCTTAGAAATATTTAATATCTAACAACATTCCTGTTGATGGAAACAAAAAGATTAAACTCACCTCCTGTTCATTTGGATCCAAATATACATCTGAAACACAGGAATGAGACACTCATTATGATCTATGCCATTGTATTATACATCTGTAATACTGTAATACAGAGTAATCATGCACAAGGTTAAAAAACAGTGTCCAATATCTAGAGAATTCGTGAACCCACGCAGTAGACAAATAAAGAATCATTGAAAAAGAGTCTAACAAATCACTAGTGGTGTAAAATGATTTAATAAATTTGTTCTGAAATAAAACATAACTGAAATGCTTATATAAAACATTTTTGTAACTGTGCTCTTAATTAAAATAACGCTTTGTTAGACTGGTGCACTTTTTTACCACCATCATCATCAGAGCAACTGCACTGATTGAAAGTGTTCTCAGTAAAAAAATAAAGATGTGTTTAAATCAAACACTCCAATCATAAAATATAACACTTAGGTTATTTCAGTCCCTGTTTCAACTGGTATAAGCTCCAAACTAAGTATGTGCATAAAAAGATTACTTCAGTCTAATCCTGAAGGTTTCAGAGGTTCAGAGATTAAGAGGTAACCCAGTAGGTGGCACTCTCCTCTTTGTTTTGGTCATGGTAAAATCACGATTGCTTGTTTTTTTTTTTACTCATTCGTTCTTTAAAAAAAATTGTGATAACAGCGCTGCTTTAAGACTTGTTTCTGAGAAGGATTTTAACAAGTAGTTGGGTTCGGCAACTCAGAGTGTTTATCAAATGATGGTTTCTGTAAGAAGCACTTACACATGTATGGGAATGTGTGTGGTTGTTCTGTCACTTTGTTACAGAACTCTTTGTAAACAAATATTGGAAGCCTTAATTGTGACGAAGGGAGTGATTATGATACCTTCCTCAATGGGTGCAGGGACCGGAGCAGGGCGGACTGCAGGCGGGGGCATCTTCTTCCTCCCAGGCTTCTCATTTCTGTCTATCTCGGGTGCTGGCAGGGGAAAGGTTGCATTTATGTCACATAAAGCAGAAGGTAGAAAGATTAAGAGAGGAAAATTATATATTAAAAGGAGAAAAAACAGCAGATCATTGTGTTTTACGTTTTTTGATGTTGTTATCATGGTGGAGCTCCTCACGTTGTTGAGGTTTCTGGATGATAGCGGTGAGATAATTCAATAAAAAAAAGAAATATCTTAAAACATATTGAAAGTATCAGACGTGAATAAAGACAGACTTCCAGGTGGTGTTTTTTACCGATTTGCTCGGTCGGGGTGGCGGAGGAGCAGCCTGCCTCTGTGGAACAGCAGGGTTGGACGTCCTTTCTGAAAATAAATAACATTTCAGGGAGAAAGGTATGTTTAAAGTTAACTATAAGATAACTGTAGTAATTTGGGGCTTGACACGGTGGTATCTTACCCAGATAAATGTTTTCCTGGATTTGTCTCTGTGGAACATTCACGGGTGTACGCTCACATGGAGGCACTTCATACATGTCACCCTCTTCATCATCCTGTTGCCAGACAATAGATTACTGGATGTAGCTTCCTTTATTTTACAAAATCATAACCATATTTATGTTATTAATAGATCATTTTTCAATTTCTTCCTTTATGTGAGTTGATGGATTGTTGTAAGGATTTTTTTGATTTGTTTCAATTCCTCTGACTTACAAACTCATCGTGTGGCCATTCAAACCCTGAATTATCTGGAACAAAGATGCACCGAAAGACATACATGAGTACATAAACAAGTAGAATTAAGTCATATTTATCTTACTTGAAGTTAAAACGTACCTGTCCTCCTGGGAGGAGCTGGAGGTCCACTGTGTCTGAAAGGCAGATAAGACAGTAGGAGTTCAAGTTGCAGCAGATGCAGCTTTGAGAAGCTGAATAAATTGGAATTATGTCATTGTACTTACAGGTTCTTCAGTTTTCCAAAGAAGTTCTGAAAAACAGTAGAAACTTGGTTAAGTGGAGTATTACAAGGTTTTAATAAACAAGAGGCTGAGATACAGGAACATCCTGGATTAGAGTTATCTCTGTGACAAAGCTATTCCTTAACTGCATATATGGTTAATGATCATTTACAGTGGTAGAAAAAAGTTTCACCCCATCCATTTGGGAAATATTTAATCCAATCCAATCCACTTTCTCTAAGCACACTTAAAACAAGAGCATTGTACCAAAGTGCTCCACAATATAAGCAAAAGATCAAATCGAATGCACATAAAAGAACAAAACAACAACAAAATAATTAATGCATGTTTAAATTATATGTTCAAAATTGTGCATTAAGAGTCGCTCTTGGGTCTTCAAAGCATTTTTTTGTGCAGTCACAGCAAAAATACTCAACACAACCTGAAAAAAAGTCATTAACATCTTTTAATTAGAAATAATTGTGATCTTGTAC
>JBBDHI010000012.1:3794803-3807504 GCA_037177115.1 Craterocephalus stercusmuscarum | reverse complement strand
TCACAGCAAAAATACTCAACACAACCTGAAAAAAAGTCATTAACATCTTTTAATTAGAAATAATTGTGATCTTGTACCTTTCTAAGGGTGTCTGAAAACTTTTTCCACCACTGTACTTTTAGTTAACTGCAGGCTTCTTTTATTAGGATGAGTCAGTAGCTGCTCTTTGAGGAAGCTCATAAAATAATCACAACAGGGCTTTGTTGGAACAGATGTGAATCTACTAGAAAGCAGCTGAATTACATGCTAAAACTTTGCATTTTGCAGAGAATTTGCAAGCATAAAGCACCACTATATGTAGTAAGCTGATGCAAAGGTGATATTGATATTTTTCATTGATATAAACAGAAAATTGAAATGTAACTTGGATGTAATAATGATCATAAAGATACATTTGCTTTTGTTCAGAGTTTCTGTACCCAGAATACTGACACTCAGGCACCTGATTGGAACCCAAGACATGTGAAGGAACCTAATTGTGAGTTTTTAAATCTTTAAATTGTCTAGATTTTAAACAACATGTCACACAGCCTACTCATAACAGAGGAAATACCCTAGATCTGGTCATAACCTTTGGCCTGTCCACTTGCATGTCCTCTATTGTTGGCTGTTTTAAAACACTGCTGTATATTTTCTTATATCACCAGTTTTGTCCAGCAGGAGGCCACAATGAGAACTGTCAGGAAACTGTATAACTTCTGAGTTGGCTGCATAAATTATGTAAAGACTGTGTTGTTTTGGGAATGAAAAGAGCTTTATAGATAATATTTCTATTGATTTGATTTGATCAATATTAAGCAATTAATCCAGATTTGACCTACGGCAGAAAGTAGCATCAAAATGTGGAGAAGAAACTGATTGCTCCACAGATCTGGTAAAAGAAGCATTGTGATGGTGTGCATCTCATTAACTGGAAATACAAGGCTTATCATTGAAGGCAATCTTAATGCAGAGATGTCAAGATGAGATTTTGCAACCAGTTGTAATCCCGTATCTCTAAATCTGGGAACAAATTCCATGATGACAATGCTCACCACCACCAAACATTGGGGGGTTATCATAGACTGCTTCCAGAATTTGTAAGTGGAGACCATGTGATGATCTTCCTGCACCCTTGACCTCAACTCCAGCTGACCAGCTTGTTGGACCAGCTTGGGAATGGTCTTCCTACCAAAGTGAGCAACATAACCACATCAGCTCATACTGTGTGTGCTTAGTGTAAATTAGGATGCCATTGCAAAGCAATTTGTGACCACACTGATTGACCAGCGTTAAGGGGGAGGTAATAGGCTGTTATGGCTGTGTACATGGCTCTTCCACATGCTGCAGAGGCCCCTTTTTATTAAATTAATAAACTGGTAAATTACCAATATGACTTGTTGCTTCAGACTTCAATCAACAATGCTATAATCAACACAAAACAAGAGTCAATGAGCTGTTTAGTATTAGCAGTGAAGATCTGGCAAGTTTTTCAAAAGGTGCAATCCAACCAAAGATATTCAACTCCTCATTTCACAAATGTGTTTTCCTTATAAATGTGGTTCCTTTTAAATGGGAATCTAACTGAATTTCCAATGGTATGATATTTATTGCCAAGAAGTAGTGTTACAACAAAGAAATAATACGCTAAACTCAAATTTCCCTTTTGTGCAAAGTTTATTTCACTTATTTAGAACAAGGGAGAATAATTTAGACCTATACCATTCTAACAAAACCATGCATTCAAAACCTTCCTTAAATGCAGATTCCCTTTTTGTGTAAGAAAATATTTTCAGAAATGTGCTTAAGCTATTAAGATTAATAATACTGATTTATCATAAAAATGATGTTGTGTGTGTGTTTTACTTTCATTTTGAAGTAGTTTGATTAATTTTCCCTCTGCAGTTTGGACTAATTCCTTACTATGCATGTATATCCTATATTATTAATTGCATCATTTTCCTTTAGATATTTTTGTCATAAAGAATTTCCGATTTTTTAAATATTTTTAACTTTTTAACTTAACTTTTGTTATAGTTTGTGATCTTAAAAAGTCAGATAGTTTTCCCTGCCTACACATAGTTTCATGGGTGGAAAGAACATACCTCTTTCTTTCCTATTGTGGAACTTAAAAGCAGCACTGCTGAACTTTGGCAGATATCACACTTTCTCCAATGAGCGAAAATCTGTCTAACTTTTGTATAATTTCTGACTCTTGAATAATTACTCTTAATTCATATGCATTTGTTCGCTTACTGAGACTAAATGTTAAATGATGGAAATTATGTTTATGGATTCTTGTTGTAAACTAGTTAACCTTTGACTTCAAAAATAATGTCTTCTAAATAACGTCTAATCAATAATGCTCATTAACTTTTACAGTGAAATAAAATCACATGAAAGTTATTTTGCTGTGTGAGACGTAAAGCAGGTGAGCAGTAGTTTATTAACACACACCAAGTAAAATCAGGAAGTGGCGATTTTCCCACAGTACCAGATGGTGGTAGAGGAAGTGTTGATAAAAAGTAAATGGCTAGAGACAGCTGGAAAGGTAGAGGGGAAGGGATTGTTTTCTGTGAGTCATGCTGCGATACAGCATGGCAGAAACAGTTGCCGTACTGTTGTTGCATGAGGAGCAGGTACGGAAGAGAACTGCATTACACTGTAAAAAAAAGTTGTGTGAACTTGTATTAGTGAGGTAACCTGTTAGCATGAGCTTCTTCAACATATTTCACCTGAGTAAACCTGAATATATATCTTAATTTCGATGTAAGATTAAACCTCCCTGTTAAGCTCTAAATTTATGTTCACACATTAGAACCCCTTTGATGAGTATACTAAAAAAAACTCTGTAACTGTTTCCTTTTCTTATCTACAATTAATTTTGTCATAATTAAGGTCAAGGCAAGTTATAGCAACATATTTGTGTGCTGCCTGCTGCAACTTCCCTCTGACAGGAATTTGAGAGTGTGAAGTATCAGAAAGGGGTGAGTAGCAGGAAAAAGGAAAAAGTGATGCAAAATGAAATCTAATGCAAACAAGAATCAGATATGTGGTATTCAAATGTTTCACTATTCATAAAACAGAAATAGAGTTTCTGATGTATCACCCATATTTGTGAAAAAATTGCAAACAGGTCATTTGAGTGCTATGAAAGTATTTCAGGACTGATTTAATTAAGCGATGTACAAATTATTCTTTCAACCACAAATCCTTTTATCTGCTTTATTTTTTCTAATAGACAGAACATGCCATAATCATTGCATCTGGAAATCCTGCAAAAACTGGTTCATAATGTGGTAGAGAGCGAAACTTTTTGTTGTGCCTCTGAAAAATGTCTTTTTACTTGCACAACTGACACTGACACAGTGCCTGAGATGTTAAGTTCACACACCATACTTCAAACTCACTCACCATAACACATGGTCATGGTTACTGTAAGAGACCAATACCATGAGGAAGTGAAAGCAACACTTTTGGATGTTAACCACATTTTATGAAAATAGAGATAAAAATTCCCATTCAGTCAACCTCAGATTATTAGTCTGGTCTTTTTTTAGTTCTTGACTTCCTATGTATTTGAATCCAACACATCACTCCCAATGTTCAAATGAACTACAAAGAAAATAGTTTGATACAAATTAAAATCAAACTCTGATTAGATTGTAACTTAAATTCCAAACTACTCAACATAAACTTATTTGTGGACACTGTTAAAGAACACCTTTGTTTCTAGACTAAAGCTTGAAGATAAATGTTTTATAAAAGGTCAGTCCCATATTAGTTATCTTGGATTTTGTTTGCGTAGCTTCACTCTCCCACGAAATCACAACTTTAGCAGAGCAGTTGCCATTACGTTGTTTCCCTGCACCCTGCTGAAATACTTTTAATGTTTTATGTCAAGCCCTTTGAATTGTCCTTTACATGAAATGTGCTTTACAAATAAATATACCTTAACATGTTCAAATCAGAATCCCAAAGCAAAAGGACAGCTAAATGTGAAGGTAAACTACATGGAAGTTTAAAAAAGGAATTCAGCAACACCTGATCACTTCGTTCTCACTCCACCCAAAGTTAACAGTATCAAACCAAAATAAATAAAAAGATAAACATTTACGTTACCATCGTCATAATTTTGGGTGGTGTCTCACAGCTCAGGTCATGAGGAAATGTGTTTGTTGCAGTCCTCGGATGCAAATGGTTTAAAGATTGAAAGCCTGCGATACAGTGAGAATGTGAAGCAGCTCTCGTTGGCCTCATTTGCATTTCCTACCTGTGGCAGACAAACTGCCTCCCCTACTGTTAGACTGCCTTCCTCTAAATGAACTGCAGACTCGTGGCACTACATTTCCCTACCTTGACTCTAACGGCTATAAAAGGAACAGTTTGATGTAACTTGCTGCCATCTATTGAAACAGTACTTTTTATATGGGTCTGCCACCAACAGTAAAAACTGATACAGACATTTTGTCATTTATTCTGCTTATAATGTAATGAAACAGAAGTGAAGGTGTCACTGAGTCAATGTACAGCCATTCTTAGGAAAAGGTTATAACAGTACTGCACTCTGCATTATGTCTGCTAAACACACCCATTACCAGTTTACTTTACTCATTGCCAAATAAAAACAAAGTGTAACTTCTGAAGAGGACTGACCATCAACTCATCACCAGTGAAAAATGTGCTTTATAGCTGTTGGGTTAGACTGTTCTTATGTTGATGCAGAGTTTGAAACATCTTTAATTACTGCTCAACAAACTACAATGCATCCCCTGTGAAATTACTTCCAAGTGTTTTTTAAGTTCAACTTATATCAAATCTATTGTTTTCAAAACAAAGTTGTTATTCTAGTTGATATCTTATAAATTATGTTAAATCATATTGCTGGCAAGATTATTACTGCCTGCGACAGCCCGACTGTAAGATGCAACCAAGTTGCTGGATTGTAGCAGGAATCACCAAATGCAGATCTTTTGTACCAGTGTCCTGTAGGTTTTAGATGTTTTCCTGCTACAGCACACCTGACTCAGATTAATGAGTCAGTAAGAAGCTTGTGCAAATCTTGACAAGCTGGTGGAGAACCATTTCATTTGAAGCAGATATGTTGGAAACAGGTCTGGAGTTGGAGATCACCAGAGTGGAGGAACATTTTTGATGGGCAAGTCCTGTGGGGGTCAACAAAGGTAGCAGGAAAGCAAAATAGCTAAGTGCCTGCAGACTTCTTGGTGACCTGTGAACACCCAGGTTTCTGAAAGTATGTCCAAAAGAGTCCAAACTTTTTTTATTTTCCAAATATTTTTTATTTGTAAAGAAGAATATTATCAAATTTGGTTATATGACAATAAATTATTAAGCCACATTATACAGATGTGAATGAACATATTAAAATTTCTACAAAACAGTGTAAAATGTACATAAATATCTATTAGTACGAAACAACTCAAGTTTCCTTTGAGTGTTGATCACAGAACAAAGCAAATCAAAGAGTTCAGCTTTGCAGTCAGTTAGCACTTTATCATATAAACATGTCTGTCACTTTTTTCAATAATGAAAAATACACAAGGAATATACATGCTGGGATCAACCCAGGAGTCTGTTGCACTGTGCTCTGATGCAAAGTGTGTCAAGTGAGTGAGATTTTATACCTCCTCTGAGTAAAAGTTGAACAGGTTTGTTAGATGGAGTGGTGATCTTCTCTTCCCTGCATGTTCTTCTAGTTTCATCCACTAGGAGGCAGTAAGTTAAAGGATGAAAATCTGCAAATACTAGCAGAATCTGAACCAGCAGATAATTCATGCGGTTTGGATGCTGTCTGGAAACCATCAAAGCAAATAGCATCATGAATTCAATTAATTTAACATAACATAATCCTATGCCCAGATTTGATTCTGGCCTAAAAATACATGTAAAACAAAGAAAGAAAATGCCCTTTGAAGCTGTATAAAAATCCTGATGCCATTTACTGAAATGTGCAAAGTAAACCCCTCTGATGAGGGAGGGTTCTTTCAGAGTAAAAGTGCTTTTGGTCTCAAGTCGACAACTGTGAGTTAATTATATGAAATACTGAGAAACAGCTGATGGATACAAATATATTTCTTATTCAGCTGAGTGCCAGTGTCACCGGTTTGATGAAGGCAAAATTGAGAAAAAACTCATTTAGTATTAACTATAAGACAAAAATGTCATCTGTTTTATTAGCTGCACCGCTTGTTTCTGTCTCTATATACTTTTTCATTCAAAAAAGGGAAACTAAAATCTTTGGAACATGGAGCTAGAGAAGGTACAAGACCCTTCCTGTGTTTCTCTGTCCCTCTGACTTAAAACCTCAGTTTGGGTTTAGATCCACAGCGAAACCAGCTCCGTCGCCGCTGTTCGCCTCATGATTCTGGGTCAATCAAGAACAACGTTTAAGTGTTTCTGACTTTAAACAGGGTTGGCTCTAATTTTGCTGTTGATCCAGTCGATGTAATGGCTGACACGCGTGTAGACGCCAGGCTTATCCTTCTGTCCACACCCATCCCCCCAGCTGATCACTCCCATTAGAGTCATTTTGCCGGAGTCGTTTCGACAGACGAGCGGGCCGCCGGAGTCTCCCTGCAGATCCAAGGAGCAAAGTTAAATCTTTGTCAGGTAAGAAATTTGATTTCATTTTACAAAGACGTTATGACAAGAAATTAGTCATCTCACCTTGCAGGCATCATCAAGGCCTCGGGTGTCCCCTGCACACAGCATGTTGGAGGTAACCGTGCGGCCAGACAGCACATCTGGAACACAGCGCTCTTTGGGCCACAGGCGGACGTATCCTCTTTTAACTCGCTCAGAGTACTCTGCAGAAACTGTAAAGAATTAAAGTTAGTGTGAAAGTTTGCGTACACCGCCCTCTGCTGGCCTCTCCAGTGAAGTGTCGTCATTGTTTGTGAGCCACAAAAGTCACCATGCACGATTCAAATGAGGTGTAAAGTTTGCTTACACTCGGTTTCTTTTCCGTAGCCTGAGATTTCACACTCGGTCCAGTCGGGCAGCTCCAGCCCACGTTCAGGCAGACACGCTGGAAGAACTTCTGGAGAGTTTACAGCACACATGCCAATGTCCGTCTTCAGCTTCAAAATAGCTGCAAGTGGAAAGTGACCAGAGGAAAGTCAGGGTAATGCGCTGGGAAGATGTGGGTGAAGACTGAGGAGTGTTTTCAAGGTTTAAAAATCCTCAGCTGCCCACTTACGTTTTCCATATCATCACTGGTTTGGGAAAAACGTGGCAGCCGAGTTAAGTTTGGACTGTGATAAAAATCTGGCTCAATTAAATTCTCTAAAAATGTCTGTAAAATATACAAAAAAAGTTGCATGATAATAAAAATGTCTCCTTACCAATGTCATTGTCAAATGATTCATTGTCAAACTTCTCATGGATCCAGAACTTCTCAACCTGGAAAATCTGCTCGCTGCTGGAGTTCTGCTTTCTAAACGTTCTCCCCAGAATCACCTGTAGTTTTTCTGGTTTATCGCTGAAAATAAAAGGGAAATTTTATATAAGTTGCAAGACAAAGATGTGGAATTATACATTTGTACATGTTCCTTTGACTATGAAAGTAATCCATACCTGATTTCAAAGCAGTGTGCAGCAGACAGGATCCAACAGGAGTCGATGAGGACTCCTCCACAGCGGTGAAAGTGTTTCCTGTAACGAGCCTGATAGGCGTTAATGGCAGCCTGCCATGGCTGATCAGCAATGTCACTCTGTCTGCCTCCAAATATGCGGAACGACGGGCGACTGAGCGAGTTGTCTGAGCGCTGGCCACATGTTGCTACATAAAAGACAGGTTATAGGATGATGGTTAGAAAAATACCACAGACCAAAAGTTTTGTACAGTGTAAAAGTGGCAAGTTTAATAAACGTCTTACGTCCGTTGATGTTAGTAGTGGGAGCACGTGGGCCAAGAGTGGTGATGACAGATGGACGTCTCGCTAAGAAAATGGAAAAGTATGCTTATTAACTGCATGTTTAACTGCACATTAATGTGTAATTTCAGCACATAAACTGTATCATTCTTTCACTCCAGATCATCTCACTCAATGGGAAACTCACAGCATTTAGGTATGTCACACAGCTCCCATGTCAGCAGCATGTTTTTGTAGGTGTGACACCATGGACCCGAATCACCATCTGGATTTCTGTTGGAAACAGAAAAATATAAGATATCACAATCCTTCTGTACACAACGTTTTTGCATACAGAGGCTGTGCTGCCACCCTTACCTGCAGAAATTGTGATTGCTCATACCCAGGTCTAACGCATTTGATTTCCAAGCATTGTTGAGCTTGCGTTTGACGGCAGGAGAATCCCACGGGAGACATTGAGACCCACTCTTAGTGACAGATGTTGTGCCTCTGTAGGACTTGCCGGAGCCCAGCACACACTCTCTGTTCCTCTCTGCGGAAAAACATACATACAGACAAAGGCATGTAAGTGTTTGAGTCTTTCAGATTTAAGATCTAGTTTGTTTAGTTGGAGGAAAATCTTTACCATCAGGACATTTGGGCAAAGAACAGAACTCCCAGTTAATCTGTGTGCCTTTGTAGACATAACACCAGGGGCTGCTGTCCTTGTCAGGGTTCCTTAGGGGCAAAAATAGAAGAGAGGATGATGAATAAACATCTGCATAGCTTAAATGACTCTTACTACTAAAAAAAGGTCTGTCAGCACCTTAGAAGTTTCTGTATCTGTGAAACACGGTGGTGGTAGCATCATGGTTTGGGCTGATTTTTCTTTATCTGAGCCTTATTTGCTAGCACAATGAATTTTCATATAAATCTGTTCATTCTAAAGGCCAAAAATAGGATATATTTATTAAATGAAGTTGTGAGTTGGGCTTTCGAGTTAAATCTTTGGCAAACTGATGCTTTAAAATGTCTCAGTAACTGTTTTTGTTCTTTCACCTTACAGAAGCAGGATGACACCAGTCATTGCTTTAAATTAAATGTCATTCATTGGGCCAAAGTGTATAATGCCAGCAGTACATGTTAAAACTAAACCAGCATAGTTTTTATGGAACAATCAAATCCCGGTCTTTATTTAACTGCTGGAGTATCATTAACCGACCATTTTCCTTTTCCTCCTAATGGTGCTTGTACACATACCTGCAGAAATTATGGTTGCCCAGTCCGAAACTGCTGGCGTCTACTTTTCTGGCTGTGAACCTCTTTCCTCTCAGAGATGTGGAGTTCCAGTTGATGCACTCTGCTCCTGATTGGCTGATGCTCCACGCTCCACGGTAGCCTGCCCCCTCATCCACAATACACTTCTCACTGGTGTCTGTTGGAGAAAGCAACAGAAAACCTGGATGTAGTCATGGTTTATATGTGAGACTGATATCATCTGAAAAAAAAAAAAGTAAACTAATATAATTTATTAATATTGGCACAGTAAAGCCTGCTTATTGGATATGGAAAAAACATCTCAGCATTTTGGACAAATTATGAAAAAACTTCTTTCTTATATACGATATAAACAACTATTGTCCTATATTATAGTATTTCCAATTAGTGGTCTCAACCAATGACATAAACTATGGTCATATTAACTCACAGCGCTTTTTGCTAAAATCACTTGGCTGTGACGGCTGAGTTTGGATAATTATCCCAGGGTGGGGTGTCCCTAAAACCACAGAAACAAAAACATTCATATCCCACAATGTTTTTCCATGGTTTATGATTCTCTTTTTCTTGTCCCTGAAACCACAGGCCCGTGACACCAACTGGGAAGTCACAGTCAGACTGTGACTTTATCAAGTGTCACTAACAAGTTTTAATCAGTCTTGTATCACAAACCACAAGTCTATGCTCATGGCAGAATTTCCAGCTGTTAAAATAAAGGAAAATCCAAAAATGAGGCCAAATTTAACTACAAAGTTAAACCTACTGCAGCATTAGAAGAATAATTGGGAGGAAATATTACTAACAAATGAAGCCAGTGATTAATTTTTTCACAATATTAAATGGTTTTGCTTTTAATTACTCACTGATCTCACAGCGAGGCCCACTGAAGCCTTTGGGACACTGGCAAATGTAGTCTGACGTGTACACTGCCTCCTTACAGGTTCCTCCGTTGTAGCACTGAGACACGTAGCAGTCTGGAAAGAGCAGACATGCAGCCAGGTTAGTCGGTCACACATCATCCACTTCTCTGGACCAAAAGCGGTTAGAACAGCGTATCACATTATGACGTACTGGTCATGAAATGTTATGGTTAGAAATGTGGACATGAGTAACCAAATGTTTATGTGTGTGGTTCACGATGTCAAACATCATCATCGCAGTTAGGTGATGTTTGGCATCTTTTAAGATACTATGCAAAAGAGTTCCTCCTGGAGCAGAATTTGCTTTTATGCATTCACCAGCACCGCTTTTCATTTGTTATTGCAACATTTCCTAAAGTCTGGTGCTCAAAATACCAGCAACCCCCTCACTCCGAGCCCTGTGAGTTCACAGCAGTGCAGCAGACTGAAAATGTGGTTACAATTTGTCTGAGGGAGGGGCAATTATGCTTCACAGGACTCGTCAGTTTGGGGGGGAAATTGCGCACGCGGGCCGGTCTGGCGACAGTATTTCAAATAATCTCTGACTAAATTATAACCCCTCAAAAAGCAGCGAAACCCAACAGCTCTTCGTTTGGATGCTGCGAAATAACAAGGATCTGGCCGCATGACAGACGCAAGCCAGCAAAAATAATCATCCGAGGTTGTGACACGACATTAGAGGTGAGGGCAGAGAGGTGAGGGAGGGCAGGCAGGCAGACTGGGTTCTACTCGTCGCAGAGAAAAAGGAGAGAAAGGTAAGTACTGTAGGTGAGATGGTCTGCTTGTGTTGGTGTTCATGGATCTATATCACACTCACTGATGACGGGCACAACATGACAAAGCTCTCGTCCTTTCAACGCACAACGGCAATACTCCACACGCTGTCCCTTCCATCGCAGCCAAGTGTCCCCCATACTACGCACTGCTGACGTCTCACTATCAACACAAAGCACTGAAACACACACACACACATGTAAACACAAACAATAAGTAAGCAGGCAAATAAAACTGTACAATGCACAGAAAACGTAACAAAACGGGCAGATGCAAACGAAAACTAAGAGGAGCACAAACACATGACTGACAGCAGAGACATAGAAGATGATGGTGATTGTGATGATGATGATGATGGTGTTAGGAAACGTAAACAGAAGCGTGCAGAAGCTCACAGGCGGCGTCAAATGAAGGTGAAGACTTCTCGACATGAATAATCAAAAGCGTCCGTCCAGCCGGCTGCCTGTTAGGCTCACCTCTGTAAAAACGAGTCCCTCGCTTAGTGCGGAGCAGTTCCACCTGCAACATAAAGGAGCGTTGAGCAACCTGTGAAAAACATTTTAGACCTGCCATTGATCACAGTTCAGCAAAAACACTAATGCAGATTAATTAAAAAGAGGTCTGTAGGAAACAGAGATTATTGCTTATGCAGGATTTGTGGAGGGATGAAGCCTCAGAGATATTCTCTGGTGCAGTCCTGTAATACTCACATTGTCCGCTAGACAGCAGCAGAGAGCAGAAAGGAGAAGTAAAAGTTCCAGTGAACTTGCCATGGCTCTTCCAGTTGGTGTTCCAGTCAAATGGCAGTCAGTTTGCTGGAGGCAGGATAGAAAGACATGTTAGAGGAAGCTGACAGAACAGTTTACAAGCAAATTCAGGAAATCGGTTCTGGGACTAAATGATTTCAATGAAATATAATAATGATATATAGTGATATAGCAATCTGGAACATATGCAACTCTCAAGAATAATGTGTTCTTTTTATCTACTGTAATGCTACATATGTGACAGAAAACAGGCAGCCAGAATGAAAACATTAAACCGTGCAACCCATGCATTCACAAAAGCAAACTTCATTAAATCCAGTCACGTTGGGTGATTCACCCAAGCAGGGAGTAGGCCATGTATGTTTGTAAATCTTTAGTCATACTGTAGATAGGTCATCAATACCGGACAATTGCAGGAAAATGATCAACACTGGTCACCCTTCCCAGCTGAGCTGCTCTGTTTCTGTTTGACTTCCTTCCTTCGTCCCTACAGTGTAGCCACTACAAGTGGATAACATTATAGAGGAAAGGCTGGAACAGTGGGGTACTTGTGGCAACCTGGAGGCCACTACTACTTTTATGAAGTAGTGCTGACTCCTGGAATCAAACAGGATGTTTTGATAGTCTGCAGAGGATGAGCATAGTTTGAGCATAGTTTTTATGGCCACCTTTAATTAATTTCCCTCATCTGTTTATTTTCCTGCAAAGAGCTCCTTCCTCTGCTTTATTTACATTCAGATCTCAGGCCATCCACGCTTTTTTCACAGAACATAAACAGGAACTAGATTATTTTCTCTGAATTTCTCTAAATAGGCAGTAATCACCACATCAGACACGACAATCTGCACAACCATGGAGCACATATGGAAGAAAGTTTCCATCAGGGCAACTTTCCGGCTCGGAGCAAAGCTGAGAGCACGGAAGAATAAAGTAGGTAATAACTTCTTTGTTTTTGTGAATTCTTCGAAAAGCATTTTTACTTCCGGTTAAACATTGTCGGTGCAGAAAAAGAGGCAGAGGAGTGTCAGTTCCTCCTCTATCAAGTGTGAGTAAACATGAGTCATAAGAGAAAAGGAGGATGAGTAGAGGAGGGAAGAGAAAGGAAAATA
>JBBDHI010000012.1:3663500-3687587 GCA_037177115.1 Craterocephalus stercusmuscarum | reverse complement strand
TATTTATTTTCATGTTGTTGATCATTTGTCAGGGGGATGAACTACTTTGTGTAAATTAGCAAATCCTGTCCGATAGCAGAAGATAAAAATCCATGCAGTCATAATTAGAAAGTGCTGCAACACAAATTTACACCATTTCAGTTCAATTCAATTCAACTTTATTTGTATTGCGCCAATTCATAAGGTCATCTCAAGGCGCTTCACAATCAGTTTAAGCCAATCTCATTGTCATACATACATTCGTACAAGCCAGTAATAAATAGCTTAAGTAAGGAAACCAACAGACTGCATTGAATCTAAAGTTCCTCTTTGTTTTCTCCCCATTTTACATCTTTTGTATTTTTGCTTTCTCGTGCTAAAACTGCCTTTTAAATTAAATGAATCTGTGGAGTTTTGGAGGAAAAAGGTCTCTCAGGTGTAACTGCATACAGCTCAGATGTTGTGAAAGTTCAGAGGGGGCTTCTAGGGTACACTACTTTTGTTTAAAGGGACAAAAAGTGTAGAAAGTCAGAAGGCAAATCTTTAACTTTGCACTGCCTTTTCATGACCATTTTTCAGTGTGGCTGTGAAGTTGAGACCCTGCGTATCACAGTGGAGTGCCTGTATAATAACAAGCAGAATCATGAGCTCACAGTAACCAGATCAGCTGCAACAACAGAAGAAGAGCTCAGATTAAAACACTAAACTTCCTCTGAAGGATTTCTTTATGGCTTGAATCTATATAAACATGTACTGATTGCTGTTTAACGCCCTAAATATCGCTGAAACTTTAAAGATGCAGTAGGTTGGATGTAGTAAAATCTGACACCCAAATTTCTCTTTCAGTGTCTTGTCTCAGACATTTATGTCTTTTAAAAGGAATCTATGATTGATAGACAGGTGGCAATAAAAGATACTTGTTCTTTATGAACAAAGCAAAGTGCAAACATAGAAATTAACATAGTTTTACATTTCCGCCATGAGATCTCCCCATGTTTTACTGGAACTTTAAATACTGAAGAACAAAGCAATAATCTTAATAATAAGGCCTTTTAAAGCTGTGGTTCTCAGCCTTTTTCACATTTTAGATCTTCCAAAACAGTCATGAGCCATTTGGAATAACTGTGCTTGAAATTCAATCTGCGTCTTCATCATATAAATATCCACATCACTATGAAACAGTAGCCAGATGTTACAGATGAGACCAGCAGAAGCATAACATGTCGCACGTCATGTGATATTTGAACAGATTGAAACACATTTTTCAAAATAAATTCTCTATTCACGTTTTTTTAAGCTAAAACGATGAATAGGGGCAGTTAATGAGGATGCTGGCGCCGCAGGAATCAGCCACATGGCATGTAGGAGAGTGTGTTTGTGTAGGGGTGGCTGAGGTACATTTCATGGTAGAGGCTGCATTAGATTGACTCCAGATGTGACAGCAGTGTGTGCGTGTGCAAACGATGGGTGTGTCTCACTCACACATGATGTGGGCGGCAGAACTTAAACGTTTTCTGAAATAATAGAAGTCGGGTTCCTTTCCCCGAGCCGAGACGCCCAGCGGCGATGCCACGTGCAGGATGTGACGAGCTCGCTCCACACCACCAGAGGGAGGCAGAGGACTCAGGAGGGACAAAAAAGTTGGCGCTTTGACCTTCCTGCTGCCTCTAATATATAAAAATAAATCCTGAGATGATGCTGGTGCAAAAGTCACAGAGTGGTGTGTTAGAGAAAAATCCAAATTAAAATGTAAAGTGAAACGTTTGGATCATGGTAACAGAAATGACTGAGTGCACATGAAGTGCGATGGGTGTGTCAGTCTGAATAGAAGAAAGGAGCAGATGTCTTTAGATGCTCTTACAATGGACCCCCTGGCTAAACCCCCCACTGTTAGCCTTTCACACTGGCCAGCTGCCCCTTTCTCCAGTTTACACACACACACACACCAAAACCATAATCTTTCACTCACACTCATTGCTACAGGAAAATTCCAACAACAAGCTTCTCTCATTACTGAGTGAAGAAAAAATGCTGCCCTAAAAGTTTCATTCATTCATTTCATTGCAGACTCTCATGTAACACTCTTATCACTTATTACTCACCGGACGCATTCTATAGTTAATTGATCATGCTTAAATCAGTGTAAATAATTTGGGCAGAGTCATTATTAAATTACTGTTTCATAGTCGGCAATGTGACACGACCACAACCCTGAGTTTAAGGATCAACAGATGAATGAAGATGCTTTTTATCCAAATTTTCATTTGGGACACCATAACATCATCATGACTGAAATCAATCTGTGCAGGTTTCCACGTCCCACGTGTTGATACCGGTCCAGGACTGAGCCCTAAACAATAATAATAATATAATTTAGTTTGTGAACCCCTGAAACTCATATTTAAAAGTGGCCCTTTGAGCAGAGAAGCTCCTTCACAATAGATTTACTCCATCTCAATCTGAATGAATCCAGTAACGATGCTTTAAACCCACAATATTTCCATGAATGACTTTTCTGTCATTATAGTTCAAGACTTTGGTTCTTATCTTACCAATACTTGGGTAAAACTGTAACTGGACTAATGAAATCTGACTGAAACAACATTGAAAGTTAATCAGATAAGAGGTGAAATCACATCAGTAGACTTGTTAGAGTAGCTGATCCTGTATCACACAAACTCTGTCTTCTTTCTTAGCAAATTAAAACCTTCCCCCCTGGCATCGTTTAGACTTAAAATTAATCTCTGGGGATTTTTAACCCAATTTTTTTTTCGTCCATTGAAATGATCTTTACATGCCTATAAATGGACAGTTCTGCCGGCTGCCAGTCCCATGATGACTGGATTCGTTTTAGTGGCAAATTATGGATCAACTGACCATGCTTAACCATTATTTACTCTTTATTTGACTTGACCTGCTCAAAATCTCATCTCATTGATGAAAAGACAGAGTGACTCTGTTGATTTGTCAGTCTGTTGGATCCTGCAGGAGCAGAGATCCAAAGATCCATCACTTAATCAGCAGGCAGCTCCCAGCTTCTTCCTCTCACTCATACAAAGTTTTGACCTTACAGGAAGTGACTCTCAAAGTGACACAGCAGCCAGTTTTACTGCCAGACTGCTCACACAAACAGATGGCACATTGCACCATCACTCCCCACTGCTTTTAGGGAAGAACAGCGAACCAAAGTGATGAAACATTACAACACAGGAAAACAGTGCGGCTGGGGGAAACTTTTAAAATCTGAACCCGCTTTGAAAAGCTCAACATCATATTTGTGCTGTAGATAACGGGCCAATGAAATATTTACGTCTAAAAAGTGGTGCAAGAGGTACAGATTCTTTAAAACAAACAGTCAGCCGAGTCTGACTGCAGTGTGTCCTGAGCTTAAAGCAGCCGGGCGGACTGTCATGTCGCCTGTGAAGAGCAGTGACCTTTACCGATTACACCTCCCAACCTCCATCTGACGCTTTTACACCATTAGCCCCGAATGCTTCCTCTAAATTGCTCCTTGCCAGCTGCATGGGGGGCCAGTCAGTGAGGCGGTGAGTGAGTTAAGTGGAGGTGAGACAGAAAAACAACATAAAGAATAGCTCCTCTCTTGTGTTTTGTCTCAGTGAAGATGCAAATGCCTGCATGCACTTGGCTCTTAAATATGCTAATCTGAAAGCATGTAATTGCCGAACCACCAATGAAACTGCTTGAGTGAAGGGCGCTTGGCTATTGTTGCCAAGTTTTAACATCTGCCCATTAAAAGACGAATGAAGCTTGTGGGAGACTGGACATAACCTTATATGGTTAAGAGGATTTGAATCGGAAGGTTTACAGCTGTATAACACTACAGAGACACTTAGGATGCTTCCTTCTATGCACTTCTTTTTGTTTGTATGTTGCCTATTTCAGCTCTGTGCTTGTGACAGTGATAAACAAGGGTAAATAAAAGCATCTATTAATGTTCCTCCAATATGCACTGGAGATTTTTAGAATATGATTAAGAATAATAGTATTAATGTTTGCATTTAGCTCTTCCTTTTACATTTTCCAGTTTAAACTGTGTATTGTAACCTGCACGACTGTTTGTCCCAGAGGCAATGAATAAAGTTACTGGGAAATAAAACAGGTTGCTGGTTTCTGTCTGTTCTGGTTCCGCTAATAATAATGATAACAGTGATAAACCCATGTTAATCTGAAGAATAACTGACTGAAATCTTTACAGCCAACAGCTGAGGAAGTTTCTACCACATATGTGATTCTGAGAACGTTGGATCCTTTTTATCCACGTTAACCTAACCTGTTCAGACCTGAAGCAATGGTGCAGTGTTCCCTGGAGAAGTGGGCATACTCTTGATTTTTTGCCCATAAAAAAAAAAGAGCAGCCAAAATAACAGTATTACATGTAAGATTTGTCTCATAGTTTCTGATACATGATCATATGGTCTCAAAATGTCATGGTTATGTGGCCCCAGCAATAATTTGTGAGGACGTTCATCCACTACTGCCTCTGACCCATCAGGACTAATTCAGAGTTAACCAGTTTAACCAGTAAATGTGGCCAGTTAGAAGCAGAGAAGGCTGGGTCATGGATTCACAATACTTGAGAAAAAAGGACAATTAGGCTTGCAGAAAAAAATAAATGATGCACATCACAGGGGTTTAGAAGTGGGTTATACCCAATAGAAAATGAGTGGTATACTGGAGTACACCACTGACCTGAAGTGATTTTTAAACGCAGCATCCCACAACCAGAGGATTTTCTAATAACTGAGACTTACTTTCCTTTTCAGCTGTTCCTTTCAGATGTCTCCACATTGAATCATCTCCTTCGGTCTAACTCCATCTTCTGAACCCTCTCCTCTTACACCAGCCACCTCTTCGGTTCTCCTGCCTGTTATTTCCAGACTGTCTTAGTCTGGCCTCTGTGACTTTGGCTCGTGCTGTCCTCATTTCTGATCCTGTCCATCCTTGTCACTCCTACAATGTCTTAAACATTTTAATCTCTGCTATGTCCCGTTCTCCCTCCTGTCCATTCTGCACCAAAGCCTACATCTCCCCATCGTCTTGTACACCTTTCCTCAATGTTGCCACACCTCTTTTGTACACACTTCCAAATAACTATTTATAGGTTTAGCTTTCAGTCTTTATTGTAAAGAGTGAATTTACCTGTACTTCCATCAATACTTTTAACTAAAAATGATATTTACTATGATTCAGATGCAACTAATCTGCTCAGAAAGGATTAGGGTGAGCTGGACAGGTTATATTTAAAATGAGAAAATGGTAAAAAATAAATAAATAAATATAAAAATAAAAACTAACTGCTTAAGCCACAAGCTAAAAATAAAATAACTTTTTAGTCCCATGACAATTGAACAAGCTCGCTCTATTGATGATCATGTGATATGGTCCAAAGCCAAACACCAATTAAATAAAAGGGACTTTAAATTGTTTGACTTATTGTTTCCAGGCTCAAGTTTAACAAAATAATACCAACCTTGTGCTCCAGCGAGAGCTAAATCCACTCATACGTAACTTTATCTGGATTTTATTGATAAAAGATGTGTTGCGCTTTGTTATGCAGAACGCTTATGAAATCATCTTAATTGCCCTCATTTGATTGTCCTCATTGGATTACCGCTTTCATTCTTGATCCCTATTTCTATGCAATTTATAATCCCAAAATGTGTTTGGCTCACCAAAATATAGAGACTTTTTTCTCACACTTTGTATCTGGGTCAAGCTGCACTCACTCTCTGAAAGCTTTCTGAAACAAAAAGCCCAGCTTGTGTTACGACTAGACCCAAAACTTAAGAGAAGAAAAGTATGCAAGCAGTGTGCAGAGTCAGGCATCAAACTATGTACACACTGCTGGATCTCTGACATTACATGCATGTTTGCAGGATGACAAAATGAAAATATGCTCACATAAACACACTGCAGGGCATGAACTCACCGAATACCTGAACAAGGACAGAAAGAGAAAACACTCCAAAGAAAACCTACTAAGGCTGAAAACCTACCAGAAAAGAAAACCTAAGAAAGAAAAAAAAGATAAATAATGAAAAATAACAAATAACTACTTTCATAGTGATAAAATAAATAAATAATAACCTAGAAAAATAAGAAAACCTACAAACTGCACAGAAACTTCCTGATACTTGGACTAATAACTATAGATGAACATATGTTGTGTTTAGTTTCTTCAAACTATTCATTGAAATCCTAAACCAGTTGTAGTTAGCTGGTTAGTCAGTCCTTGCTAACTTTGAGAATTTCAAAGAGCGTGATGCAAAGTAATGCAAAAATATCTAAATTCTTATCAGAAAAAGACTCAGATAGTAAAATACTTTGTAAGCATGGCAAAGCTTAAATAAAGAGTGTGGATGAGTTGACATAGAAACTTTTTCAATGCCTGAAAATGTGGAAATAAACGATTTTCCTGACTCTAAAACTGTTTAAACTGTTTCCCTTTATCCTTCCTTCTGGCTAAATTGGATGAGAAGATCAATAAAGCGCTGACGGTTGTTTGTTGAAAACACGGTCTCAGCTAGCTTAGCTTAGCATAAAAACTGCAACCCATGCAGCACTTTTAAAGCAGCTTAATCCACAGAAAACCTAAGATGGTTATATTTTGTTATTTGGGTGAACTTTGATGGAGTCTGAAAACTGTCTTGTTTGAACAACGTTTTCCATTAGTCTTCAATCCAAGCCAAAGCGTTTTTCAGAGAAGAAACCCAAAACTTTTCACATCAGTCCCTCACAGCAGGGGCTGCAGAGGGCTTAAATCCAGTTTAATACGCCACCCAACCCCCCAGGACGCGCCGGGCCCTGCTCTGCAGCTGGTCCTCTCACAAATCCCATCTGTGACAGCGAGTGTGTTTGTCTTTGATTCAAAAGGCAGAGAGAGGAAGCAGGAGGGAGAGTGAAGAGCTGGGAGGATCTGAGGTGAAGTGATACAGATGTAAGGTCACTGGACAGGTGCATCTGACTCAACATGTGCTCACTGCTATAGGGAGGCACCGCCATGAACATGCTACTGGACATTCCCGATTTAGATGACAAAACATTGTAGCAAAGAAACAAAAACATCTAAACTGATGCACTGAGCTTCTTGTTTCCTGAGGCTGGTTTCACATATAAAATCTAGAGAATGTGCAGAAACTCAGAACTGGACTTTCTCTGCAGTTGCCAGTTCACACACGCTCTCCACAGTGGGTGGATCTCTGCTGGAGATGCTCTTTCTTAGCTGGAAATACCCCATCAGGGGCTTGTTAATTGTGTGTTTATTTTATAACAGCTTGAGAAAAGATGATGATGACTCCCACCTGTCTGCATTTATGTGTATACACGCACACACACACACACACACACACACACACACACATATATGTATATATATATGATCATCTCTGCAACAAAGCCAGTGTAAATGCTGCAGATATTTGTAATTTTACATGCAACATTTCCAGAAAATGAAGGGGTTTAGAGCTTCAGGAACCAGTAATTATACAAATAAATTTTAAAGTTTGGCTGTTTATAAAAGAACTGGATGACAAAAGTCCACACAGAAATCTTGAAAACAGATGTATCTTGAAGGAGGACATACATCAGCCAGAAATTTTGTACAACCTGGAAACCAAAGACTGTGTCATCATTAATGATGACGCATGTCTCATCTCTAAAACAGAACTACAAAGTAGTTTCTCAGTGGAAAATGTTATTTTTCAAACTAGATTGATTTGCACTCTTAATCCTGGACTTTTATTTAAGGAAAATAGTATTTAATGCCAATAGTTTAGCAGTTTGTTCAACTTATAAGACATTTAGTGCCACTCAACGCATTTTAGAAAATTAATAAAAACAGGGAGAACAAATGAAAATGTGCTCCTCTTCAAGACAGGTGAGAAATGTGAAACAGATCTGTTTTCAATTGAAACAATTGTCTGTCTTATTTGAGTTTTTGTCAGCTGTCAGTGAACGTCTCATTTTCAGGTTGCAGGTTTAAGCCTCAGTGTGAAAATGATAAGTCTTGCTTGCTTATTTAGATGTTTTGAAACGGTGAAAATGGTGACAAAAACACCTGCACTGTTCATCTGTTTTATACTTTTGATCATATTTCATTAAGAGGCGACATATTTCTACATCTCTATCATTGTGACGTCTTCCAGGTAACTGCTGATAAAAGCACAAATGGGAATTTCTCTGTTACTAATCAGCGATGGAAAGATAGTGAGCCAATCCACACCCACACACAGAATGATGATCACCACACTGGATTGTGGGTGGGTCAGATGGCTCTTTCATATCAGAGAAGTGATGAAAAAAGACTGTTTCCTGGCAACACAGTATGACAGCCAAGGAAGTGATGGTAGTGTTTAGGGTGTGAGCGAGGGAGATCTGGAAAGACGAAGAAGAGGAATGAGGAGGAATCCTCTGAAGAGACTGATCAGTCAGGACGGAGCGGTTATGATCTCAGCGTCACTGCAGGTCAGCGTTGCTGATCATAGTTTGTGTTTTCTAGTTGTCCCTCCTCCTCCTTTCAGAATAGGAGGTATTTTCCTACAGTTGTCCAACAGGGTCAGCTGCAGCCGAATGTGTAGGAGTCACAGCCGACAGCGAAACGTACAAGGTGTCAAAGCTGTGTAGTAATCCAAATATTACACACAAGTGAAGCACTCCATACTCAGTGTTAAATTTAGAGTTTAACAATCCCCATACTGATGACAAAATCTCAGAAATAAATTCTGAATTACAGCTGATTCTGTCTCCTGTAGCTGCAAATTTGATAATTTCTTCTCCTTTAACACAAAAAATAAAACACAGGTAAAGATGAAGCCTTTCTGACATCTGAGAAACGAGAATGCGCCGCCTGATTCACATCATATGTCTCAGGTTGTTAAAACTTCTCACGTGGGTTCATGACAGCAAATGTTTGAATGATAAAAAAAAAAACAAAAAAACGAGCAAACCTAGAGATGCATATTTCTCCGTTGCTATGGTAGCTTTAACTGGAGCAGGCGAAGCTGGTTTTCAGGCACTTGTACTCTGGAAATAGTTTTTCTATTTTTGCATGTCACATCAGGCTCAAAATACACACACACACACACAGAATACTTCACTATGGATTATATGCATTATTATAAACTATTCATGGATTAAGACCCTGACCATGAAACATCTGCATCCATGGTTTGATTCATTGTTTTCCATCTCAATAAAAATCAAATACTAAAATAAGTCCTAACAATAGTATTGAACTGATTCATCCATCCATTTTCTTCCACTTATCTATAAAACAGATTTTTTTTACTTATACTTGTAGTAAGTAAATATATATATATATATATATATATATGTGTGTGTGTGTGTAGCTATAGGCCTATACAAATTTGAATATGAGTTAAAGATATGACTAGAAATGGTCTTATTCAGTTTTTAAAATGAACTATAGACTTGCAGCATATTAATGCCCTGATAGATTCCTGTACTATATTTTAACCATGATGCACTGTCATTGTAATGAGTGTTAAGGTTATATCTAGTAATTCCATGTTATTTAAAAGCACACTAATTATTTTAGCAGTTGTTACTCTAATATCCAGCCTTTATGCTTTTGCAGTCTAGTATTTATCAGGCTCACTGGATCGTCTAACACGCACCTCATGCAAATTCACGTGCGCCGTCATTACGCACTATAAGCTAAGAGAAGGGGGGGGAGGGGGAAACCCGGGGTCGCCAGAGACCCGACCTCCCCTGCAGGCTCTAGTGTGGCAGCTGTGTTTCAATGAACAATGGTCAGGAAGGTTCAGTGAAAACATCGAGAAGCATCTTCTGTAAGCAGGAGATGCGACTCATCGTTCAGCAGAAGGTGAATCCACGCATCGACTGCTGGACGGATAATCGCTGATTCTGCGGAGAGGGGGAGAGGATGGAGGGAGGATGCTGAGCTACGGGTACCATGTTGGCTGCTTGCCTCTCGTGGCGCCTGCCTGCTCCACATATGCGTCTAAAAATGAAATGCAACCCCCCCCCCTCCCTCCGCCCGGGTGATGGCATGGATGTCTCCGCGCATCGTGCCTTTATAAAGCTATAGCTGGAGTTGGAAAAGCGCGCATCGAAAAGAAGATTCAAAATAAAGCAGAGATATGAAATATTTTTCATGCTGCTGCAACCGAGATGTGAGAGCATGTTCCAACAAAACCCGGTAGCAAATGTGATGGTTAAAGCCGGTAAATGGTGTTTCTTACCTCGGCGCTGTCCTCTGGTGGACATCACAGGATGGATGGAGCGCAGGCGGCGCAGGTGCAGGGATGCAGCGCGAGGCCCAGAGAGACAAACATGAAGCAGTCATCGCAACGATCTTCAAGGAACAGGTCCGAGTAAAAATCCAGGAAGCACGCTCACCTGTTTTGACTGGGATCCGGCTTTTGTACCTGATGCTGCTCGTCATGTTTGGCCGCTCTCCTCCTTCAGTTTCACTCAAGCGACGGCTCAGCCTGCCTCGCCTCCAAACCCCGAACAGACAGCAGGAGGGCGGGCTGAGCTGTCAGATGAACACTCCTCCTCCTCTTCACAGCTTCAGCCAGTCACACGGCTGCTCTCCACAAGCGCATCATCCTGCAGGATGCGAACCAACAACCTCTCTGGCATCAGTTGTCCATTTCACAAACAACTCCCTTTCATTATCATGAGAAATCTGGTTTACAATTTTGTTTTATTTTTGATTGGATGATGATTTTTTCCTCTCTCTTTTCTTTTTTTTATATAATAGCAACCACTTTTAAAGATAAAAGGAGGAAAAATGAAGAAAAAAAAATCACAGCCAAGATTATATTTCTGTTCTCTTACATTTTATTACAGGGAAATAAAAAACGATGCTGGCACTTAAAAACAAGTATTTACTGACATATGTTAAAGAAATAAATTGTTAAGTCAAGCAAAAGACCCAAAAGAAAAAGGAAAAAAAAAAAAGAACGAAAAACCCAAACATGAATGCCGATGGCACATCAGCGACAGCACCACGTAACAGCAGTGCAGAGAAAAGTTAAGATGTTTAGTCTGCTGCTCACAGAAAGCTGGAGGTTTACATGTAATGCTGTTAAATAGTGCAGTATGTGATATTTTAAATGGGCTAGCACAAATACAGTATGTTGAAACTGCATATGTAGTGTAAAAACAGAACATGTAACACAGAACATAAAAGGCAAATACACAGAAATGATTTTATTAGTTTTCAGTCCGTTTGGCACAGACAACATTAGCTCTAGATAAATGCAAAAACATGATGTAATCCTAAAGTCTTGTTTCAGCGTAAATGAATTGCATTAGCTGTTAGCACAATATATTTTAACAGAGCTATGAATTTTTTCTCATCTTTAGAGTTTGCATGTGTCCCCCAGAGGCTCCTGAATTACTCATACCCTGATAGAAACCATTGACAGGTTTTATTTGTTTCACCTCCGAGTAAAAACACTGTTAAGACAATCATAACATGACAAAATGAACAGAAACAGTTTTTAGCTAAAGCTTGAGTAAAAATCACATGTATTCTTGTAAACTTGAACATGATGGCAAAGCCACTTAGTACCGTCGTCACTGGCTCTTCTGTGGACAAGATCAACACCAAAGACAAAATAACAGGTAGATGACATCAATAATTTGATTAGGAACATTTCCATCTTATATTTCTGTCTGAACAATTGGTTTGTGTGTGGGCTGTGAGTGGAGCGCTGACAGGAAGTTGAAGAGACATAAACGTGTAGTTCCAGATGACTGATGGATGGATTCTTCCAGAGAAGATGAAGTGGTGGAGTGCCAATAAGGACGACATGATCTAATAGATACCCGGGACTCTGGTGGGACAGTAGGGTGATGGCAGGAGGGACCAGATGACCAGGTGTGTGCAGGTGTGTATACTGTGTGTGCAAGAGTGTTGCTGGATTAAGATCACGGTGCTTCCCTTTGGCTCGAACCCTGCTACTCATCTGATTTCATCTTCATCTGTGCCTGCATCTGAGCGATCATCTCCTGCATGCGTCTCAACTACAGAGAAAAACAAAGAGGAGTTTATGACAGGTTGCAGCTTTTTGGGAGCAAAAATGCAACCTATTCAGAAAAAAATCACCAAGCAGATGTACCAAAAAGGAAGAGAAAGTGAGGTTTTTAAAATGTATTTTATAAACACAACAAAAAAAAATTTAATTAGATTTTCTTAAATAACAATAAAGAAATGGCTAAAGCTTTAAGTTTGCATCCATACAACTGAACACTGACTGGCAGATGCCCGAAAACAGGATAAAAACAATCAAAAAAATCTACTATAATATGAATAAGGTTGCAGAAATACATTTCATTTAGCTACATTAAGCAATCAATTTAAGAAGTCCTCATGTGGTTTATCAAGCAAATGAAAAGTAAATCAATATGTTATTCTGCTAGAACAATGTTTAACTATGAATGAAGCCTTTAATTCATGTCTAATAGCGGTTTAATGGCAGCAGTAACATAAAAAATCCTCATGAGATTGATAATTTACTCATCAACAAAACTATCTTAACACAGGTGAGCAGATTTTATTGTTATGATTTGATATTCTTAAAGGTCTCAGACTTAAAAACATGATCTTTTCTGAACATTTTTAATGTCTATCGCCATCTTGTGGCTGAAAACGTAAAAATTAATCTAGGATATTTCTTTCAATAAAGTCAAGGTTCAAATCTGAGGTCACCGTTTTCCAGTAAACTGAACAATCGAGTCGTTTAGAGAAAGCTAAACAGCTAATGTTACAGGAACTCTGGTCGCCAAAACATTGTTCAAAGAGAATGGTAATGAGCTTACAGTACATGGTCGGGTAAAATAAATATCAGGGGCAATCCCAATCCCCGCCACGCCCCTTCCCTCCATTTTTATGTAAATGAAATAATCCTGCTTTAGTAAATGAAATAAAAATAAATAAATAAATACAAAAAAAAAGTTGCTAAACCGGTGAATGGGGTCAAATGGAGAAGGGGGCACTTGTACAAACACTTTATTCAAGATTAAGAATTTTTTTGGCCTTCTTAATAACGGGAAAGAATTGATGTTTTTCCTTGCAATGTAGTTAAAACAACATGCAGTCCCAGCCACTGTTTATATCCTGTTACTTATGCATCCAGAGCATCACACAGCATGCTGATGTAGAGCTGCATGGCTGCCGAGTGGAGAGCTCTTCAGGTCATTAATATAGTCTTTACAGCATCACTGCTACTCTGTTGCAAGAACAAAATCAGGGCTGCAAATATACTCCAGGACCCTTTTCTTCAAATACCATATTTATTTATAAAGCACTAAAAAATAAAGCTGAAATGAAGTACTGCACAAAACTAAACAATAAAGACTAAACATTGCTAAAAGATACAAAAATATTCTATTACCCCCCCAAACAGTATCTTTGTAGGCCCATTTTGCGAAAGGCTGCCCTAAACAATCCCAAAAAAGAATACTGACCTGCAGTGTCATTAACGCACCTCATGTTAATGGTTTCTGCAGTGTAAGCAAAGCATTTGCATCACATCTACACTTACATGCAGCTTTCCAGGAACAAAAAGAAAGAACAAGTCTCTTTCTAGGAACATTGCAGGAAAACTTCTAATAAACAACATGGACTTATCAGTTCCTGTGTTCCTAGGGAGTAACAATAACTGTTGAAGTATTTCTTCCCAGCAAAACCTTTGACATCACGTAAATAAACGGATCCCTAATGTTACTAACACACCCTTGCATACACTTAATGGCCTCCGTGTAACTGAAGCCATTCCCACCATAAAACCTTGTCTGGACATCCATGCAGGAAGTGATGGCATATCCTGCCAGGGTACATTGTTTACAAACAGCCCATGACTGAACCCCTCCTGCTCTTTATGGCGCACTTCAGCAGTAACACAGACAGGCTGATTGAAAGCGATCAGGAAACAGGTTATAGCCTGATGACATGTAGGCTCCATGAGGCATAAACAATGCATATGAAAATAATAGATAAGCCTCCCCACCCTTTCTAAAATATAGTCACACGTATATTCTAACTCTCAGTAGACCAGCGCTAGCCACAAAGATGGCAGATAAGACTTTTTGAGTGCTAAAATAAATTAATAGGACTTTATTGTTTCTTAAAAACACCAAAAACATTCAGTTTTCATCATTTTTACCTCCAACTCTTTCTGTAGCAGAATCTGGTCCTTATCCATCACATCCTCGTCCACAGCTCTGCAGGGGAAGCAACAATCACACCTCATCAAAACTGCTTACGCAAGAAAAGCTCCTCTCCGGACATGAAGCGGCATCTCACCTGCCCGCCCTCTTCAGCCTCTCAGAGCGGAAGTTCTCATAGTGCAGATCCTGAGTTACCTCCTGGAGGTCCTGCATGTGGGTCCTGAAACAACCAGAAACATCTTCAGCTTCTCACACACTAGAGGGCAGTATAGCTCTGATTAAGATCTTTTTATTCAAGTCTCATGCAACCAACGTAACAAAGCAAAAGTTTTGTCAAAGTTTTGCTAAGACTTCAGAGAATCCTGTTACTTTATGGGCTTAACTACTAAGGAGACTCACACAAGCATGGTGCGTAATTTGAGGAAATCATTGTGCTCTGGATTTTCAACTTCTACTACTCCCCAGGGGTAAAGGCGACCTCGAATCTTCTTCCCCTTCACCTCAATCAGCTGATTGGAGCCAATCACAGCAAAGGGGATGCTTGCCTGGGGAAATGAAGATAAAAATCAGGGGATGCCCAAGGAAGCAAGAGATAAGGGATGTGGCAAAAGATATTGAAAATACGAGTATCAGAAGAAATGGATGGCGTTTATCCGGACACCAACAAAGGGAAATGTCCGCTCTGAAAAACTCACCTTCAGAACTCTGGTCTGCTCCTTGAACTCCTCGTCCTCATCAGAGTCTGCATCAGGCAGCTGGTAAATTTTGATCCCGTGCTCAGCGATCTCATCCAGGACCTGAGGTGTTAGAACCAGAGAAACAAGCAATGAGCTTAAGATGTTGCAACCACAAGAATCCAATAAACAGGAAAAGTGTAACCTACAGATGTTCTAGTGCACTTACTGACGGAGCGCATAGAAGTAATCACAAGTAAAGCTGACCTTCATGATTCAGTCAATTCTACCAATAATTTTCTGTCCAAACCTATCTAAACATAGTGAGAACATCTTCTCATCTTACACAATACAAAGTGAATCTGAGATCAGTACATCTCGTAGCTGCAGCAGTTCGTTCCACCACAGCAGACTTTCACTATCATCTGAAGAAGTTCATAAAATGAGTGCCTTGACTGAACACTGTATATATTATAGTTTAAATGACAGCTTTCACTCTGATGCACGACCAGAAAGCATGAAAGCTCAACACGGTAATAGGAGGGTGTGATTAAGTGCCTGTTGTTGCCCAGAGACATTCAATTAAAAGCCCCCCACCCCTGCAAAGGAAAAGTGTGGAAGACTGTACGAGCAGGCAGGTGAAAAGCGACGGTCTGCGTGCACCCGAGCTCGGAAAGAATCCCAAACAGAAGTTCTCACCCTCCTATATTTCTCATCTGACCGGCGAAGAAACAAATGAAAACAAAGGAGCTTTCTTCTCAGCCGCATCGGGGACAGATGTCAGTATTTATTATTCTTAACATCAAAGCTTCATTTTTCTTTTGTTTTCCCAAGAGCAGTTTTTTTTTCCACGCACAATGTAGCCTTATGCAATGAAGCCAAAAATGTCATGTGTTGTTTTTGGGGTCTTTCATGTACTGTAGTGAATAATGGGACAGTAATGAGTCAGCCAGGAGTGTAGGAAGTGAACGCAGGTTTTCCTACAGAGTACAGCTCCTGTCCGAGTCCTTGTTATGGCTGTCACTTGTTTTCTCAGTGATCTCTGCACACTGTGTGTGTGAGATAGTGTGTGGGGTGAGTTGGGTATTGTTGTGGGGCAGATCTAAAAACAAACAGGCCTCGCAGGACTCAGAGGAGAGCGTGACACCGGACCAGAGCCTTCTTTTCCCTTTGCTCAAACACACACACGAATGTACAGAAGTCTCCAACATGGAGGCTGAATAAACATGAAACTGGTGGTGTAGCGCATGAAGAATTTTGGGAAACTATACACAGCGGGAAAATAAACACACGGAAAACAATTACAGGAAAAAATGCAAAAAAAACAACAAATCCAGTCACACACAAGTAGATAAGAAAGAAAAAAAATTCAGGAGATACTGTATGTAATATAACAAAAAGTCAGAGTGAAATTGGGCCAGAACCCAGTGACGAAAAACAGCCAGAACACACATGAAAGCAAAACCACGAGAAAATATCTTGAAACTTCATCAGGTCATTGCACAAACAATCCGCTGTCTGTCATCATCGGCTTCCAGACCCTGCTAATCCAAAATGGCTGTTTACCCGAATTATTCTGTTCTATAACATGTGCTTAGCACAACCTGACACCTATAATCAGGACCTCTCTGGGATCAAGGGATGTCAAAATCACTGCCTGCCCCAAATCCCTGTTGTCTCCCACTGATTTACTGTACACAATGTTGGCCTTAATTCCTAATGTTACACCAGGCTCTCTTCAACAGTGTTGTATATTTTAGTTGGCAAAGAGATGTTGGCAGCAGGAGCCATTTTGATTTTATTACCATCCTGTAGGGATATAATACACCGCTCACCCCCCATCTATGCTACTATGACTGGCTATGCAGGTGCACTCAGTGTTGTTCGGGGAATGGCTCAACAACTACTCTGCCTCCTTATTAGTCAAAGGCGGCAGAATAATTATTGCTTGATATTTCTGGCTGACGTCACAGAATAAGAAGCATTGTTCATAGATTTAATCTATCATGTTGAGCCGTTATAAGTGTGAGGGTGGGGTCTGCTGCTGGTCAGCCAGGAAAGGGGTTAGAAAAGAGGAAAGTGGCAGCTGAATCATGCCAAAATGTTTTTCCACAGAAAAGTCAGGCGGGCTCAGGCCTAGGAATAGCAATATTAATCATACAGCAGTGGTTATGCGTGGCCAAATCTGGAATACCTGCAGGTCTATACATAGGCATGATTACATATGTTGCTGCGGTGGGAGGCATGGCTGTGCAATTTTTTGCAACTGCACAATAAGTTGAACCAAAACCTCCCATCACAATGAAACAAGGTGCAAACCCATCATTATGAGGATCAACATTTTACCACGTCAACCTGCAAGGAGAACAATATTTTCATGATCGGTTCAATTTCACAAGCAAACCCACAAAAATACGAATGACTAAACGCCCGCTTAAAAATCTTCTCATTGTTCTGTGATGAACATCACGGGAGGCAAAACAAACAGCTAGTAAAGAAACGTGCAAAGAAGCAAACCACGGAAAACACACATTAATAACGCTGTTTTCTGTCGTGCCTCTTGAGGACAGAGCTGAGCCTTCTCTGGGCTGGCATGGTGTTTGCATCCTTTAAACAAAACCAACGGGGAACAATTCTTGGAAGTAGAAACATGTACCAGAGAGTTCCTAGAAAAAAATCAACAATGCGGACAAGAAGGAGGAAAAAATAAAACTAAACAAAATAAAACAAAAAACGGTTATCTTGAGATGAATCAAGTCTTGCTGAAAGACGCAACAGTTGGGAATGTTTAAGGAACTGAAGCAGCAATGCTTTTAAGTAATATTTACGTAACCCTGTAGCTCTCTCCCAGCTTCTGCAGACTGCCCACTGGATGAAACAGCTATTAAACAGTGTATCTAACCAGCTTACAGATGTTTTTTTAAGCTTGATTCATCCTGAGAAAACACTTAATCTCATTCAAATACTCCTTTCTGTTTAATTTTTGTGTTTCTGTTTAATTCCCCTTCATGAAATTGCTATGATGATTATACTGAGGGAAGAGTTGCGCTTTAAAGCACAGAGAAACTAACGATGGACCAACTGGTGGGACACTTGTTAAGAGACTGGGGCCCTGTTTTTCCAAGGCTAAAGAATTTATTAAAGGAAAATCCTGGTCATGGTGATTGCTCTGTGTTCTTAATGAGATTCCACAAGGACCAAACAGCTGCTTTCTTTGTACCCTTTAAATCCATTTATTTGCTTCAGTGCAAGATCTCTGCACCTCAGAGAAAAGGCCAATGAAACTGAAATGTAACCAGAGGTCAACTACTAGGAAAGATACTGCTGTTTGTAGCATCTCTTCATGAAAGATGTTGAATTCAGGCATATATTTCACTTTACATACTGTCTGAATGTCATCGCTTTGAGAGATTGATGACCTGAGTCAAGAGCATTCAACTACAAAGAATATTTTATTTCATCATCCTCTGAAGTTATTTTTGTTTCAATAACATGATTATTTGGTGTTTCATTGTACTAATTTCTTACATTACTAACAAATTGCTTGATAGTTTCTAAATGGTGAATACAACTTAGACCTGTGATTGAACAGCTACTTGTCCAGGATGCGCCGCCTCGCAAACTGTTCATCATGATATTCAACTAAAATAAAATATGTGCACAGCTGTGCAGAAGTCTTGAGACAGACTTTTGGGTAATATTTTAAAATGTTTTAGAGAAATATTTCTCCAGTTTTCCTTGATCAGTGGCCGTTTTTTTCACTCATTTTCAGTCCATTTCTTGTGCTTGACCATTTCCAGACAGACGAATGTTTTTCTTTGTCTGTTTGTTCAGCATCAGTCTGACAAACGTAAAATAGTATGTAAATGAAACAAGAGAGCGATTCCCAAAAAGCTATTAGCTAAAAAAAATTGGCAGAGTATCCTTAGACAATTTGAGGAAACTGGACAAATTGAGCACAAAACAAAAATGTATGCTAAAAAATATCTGCAACATAGAAACAGTAGAAAGTGATGTGCTCCAGAAATAGGAAAAGAATACAGTAAAGACTGGACATAGAACCCCAGAGGCTGATCTAAGCCCTCCAAGCTCATCCATCCACTCCATACCGAAGACTTATCAAAAATGGCCTCCATGGAAGGGCGGCAGGCAAAAAGCCACTCTGAAGGAAGGAAAACGGGGAGAAAAGGCTGACGAATGCCAAATGAGACAGGAACTGGACCAAAAATCAGTGGCACCAGGGCTTACATGGCCATGGGTCTTTAAGCCTAGCCCTAAAGCTTAACATTATTACAGCTGCATGCGATCATCTTGACAGAGAGGAGAAGAAAAGGCAGCCATCATCCACAGAAAAGCTTCGGAAGTTGTTCAAGAAACCTGTAGACCCATTCATGAGGACTACTTAAATTAATCAAGAAAGCTCATCTAAGAGAGTTCAGGGTGTGTTGAAGAATAAAGATGGTCACACCAGATATTTCAAACAGTCCGATTAAGATTGTATATCTCAATATATCACTGCGTGATGATTTTTTCACAACGAAAAGTCATGTTTTATTAAATCAACAAACAACAAAACTTATAAAAAGAAGTTAAAAGCAAGCCCAGATTCTTCCTACTACCCTTTAGTTTCCAAATTTGAACAAGTAAGAACAAATGCTTCCCTCCTGCCAGGAAATACCTTTCAATCAACCAACTCTCTCCTGTCTACAGGGAGCTGAATGGGAGTGAAGGAACCCCAACAATACCTGATCTCAGAGGGCTGGAGGGATTTAGACCTCATACCAGCCTCTGCAGCCTGCTGCTGCCTCACTCTGCAGACTGGCATAATCTGGCGTCAGGAGGAAGAAAAGATTTTGCATGTTACATATGTGGAGCTTTGTAGCTCCAAGAGTTCAATGAGTCACCAGAATGAAAAGCAGGTTGGCAACAGAGGAAAAATAGATGCCACCATGCATAGAAACACATTCCTTACAACACATATGTACCGGTGCAGACTAGAGGAGACAGCTGGACATGCTGGCAATGGAAAGTACAGAGGAAGTCTTAAAACCATAGTTACATGAAGGCACCATAGGAGTAACAATCCACACACACAAGTATTAGTACAGTTAAGACCACCCACCTCTCTGATCAAAGAGCATGGAGATACAATTGAGCTATTCATGTAATCTTGTATTTAAGTGAGATTTAGAGGGGAACAGTGTCAGCTAAGGGTTTCAGTCACACATCAGGTTTAGTGACTCTGTCTCAGGGTCTCACCATCAAACAAAACAGCATGTCTGACTCATGAGTAGCAGTAAGGTTGTGCTTTCTTCTTCTGAGAACAAAGGATTGTGTGTAACAGAGTTGTTCGCTCCATGAGGGAAAGCAGATATTTATTGTTTCAAAATCAGTAGAGATGTAGAGCATGCACTGGCACAATGACTGCAGGAGGGCAGAAAAATAAATATATCCGCGTGTTCAAGACACTGGCAGGAAAAGGGCCAAGCAGCAGACCAAGGACTGACATTGGAGCAACGAAGAATGAAGTCATTGCTGCTCAACCTTTATGCACAACTCCTCAGTTCACCATTACAATAGAGCTGAACCTTGGATACTGTACATACATTGTCCATGCTTTTCACATGGTGGCCTGTTCTCCCACCCTTATTTAAGGAAATCTTGTGATCATTTGTCAAAATGGAAGTGAGTTTTCTACAGTAAGATTTTACTAAAGCATGTTAGGAAGGCAACAAAAAGTCAGACAAAGGAGGATAAATTGTGAAAAGGGGAAGTGAGGGGAAACAGTATGCTTAGTGAGGAGATCAAGAAAAGAAAAAAAAATGTATGAAAGTCATTTTAGGATCGGAGGCAGAGAGCACAGAGACAGCTAGAAATAGATGGAAAAGAAAAGGAGTAAGATGAGGGAGGTGATTAATGTAGTCGGGATAAAAAAACGGACAGGAGCAAAACAGAGGAATAACAGTCTTATATAAGAACAGAACGTAATTCTTATACACGTTGACTGGATTTAGAGACTGCACATTTGTCTTTACTCAACAGAGAAACACATCACACACAGGTGATGTCGTTGGCTTCTGCTAGTGTTATCATAAAGACTTCCAGCCGTGCCGCAGATTTACCAGTAAGAAAGATAAATATATTCTTAAATACAAATTCTAAGTAGGAACTGGATGTTTTCAAAGAGAAACGTATTTGTTTCCTCCTGCATTTTAATTAATGAAAAATAAAATGTTAGCTTGAAATTCAGGAGCTCGTCCATCAGTGCACACAATGGTTTCAGTATCAGTGGTTTTACCATTAATAGCTTCTTGGATTCTAAAGGAAATTATGCATCTTAACAATTTAAAGATGTTTACCAAAACAAGGAAAAATAAGAAATACAGCGCCTTTATGAACAGATTGTGTAATAAAGAGATAAAAAAAAGAGATAAAAAGGACACGTAAGTGCATCTTCAAGTGGACATGTACGGACCCTCTTTTTTTCTTTTTGTTCTTTAATCATTACTCCAGTCTAAACCGGCTGTGTACTGGCCTCTATGTTCAAACAGAAAATAACCAGTAAAGTATTTTGAAACTAAAGCCTCATACAGGATATGACTGTAGGGTCCCAGACTGAGAGGATCAGCCCTTCAATATACCCTCCTCAGGGCAACTTATGAGTCAGAGACCACAGCAACCTTAGTGAAGGAAATTGGCATTAGAGCACAAAAAAAAAAAAGAAAAAAAGAACATAAAAGGTAGAGCGACCAAGAAAAAGGCTGCTGAACAAGGCTCTGCCAGGAGAGGAAGGACTGGACGAGAAGCAAGCAGAACTAAGGGGATGAGAGGTAAATGACGGGAGGTTTGTTCACTGCGTCCTTTGAGCCTGAACTGTGCAGGGCAGCAGGTTGTATCTCGTCAATGGAACGGTTTTGACACATTGCAGGAAACTTATATTGTTCTATACAAGCTGTTTCCCCCTAATAATAACAGAAAGGACTGGAAAGCCATTGAGGAAAGGAGGGGAGCAATTTACTACGAGACATGGCTCCAAATGGTGATAAAGTGCCCCGTAAAAAACAAACTAATAAATTGTGAGGGTGAAACACTGGGGCTTATCCATCATCCTCCAGCGCTCGGCTTTCTGGCAGGATTTTGGCTCCGAGCGGACCTCAAAGGAAGGCTTGGTGCCTTGCTTTAATGTACAGGAATGTATGGCAAGAATTCGACGCATACACCTAAGAGCCACTTAAACTAATCTGATCAACACAACAAATACTCGAGCCAGTTCCCCTAAGAGACACTTAATTGAGATAAATGTTTTTGTGGTGCTTCAACATTCACAAACACTGATTGCAAAGAAACAGACATATCAGGATACATAACTAATATTGACAATCTGAAACTGGTTTCTCTTAATGCATCAGAAATAAGACTTTAGTAATTGTTTAAGGAGCACAGGCTGAAATTAAATAAATATCCATTTGCTGCAGGGTGAGCAGCATTAGAGTTACAGAGCACACAGCAGCTGTAATTTATCTTCTCTCTAATAGTGGACAACTTATTTAGTGATCTTATTTTCTACTTTACTGGTTAAATAAATATCCTTGTGTTTATTTTCATGCACAGCATGTGTCTACAATCTTAAAAGACAGACATCACTAGATACACTTTCCTTGCCTTATCACATCCACTTGGAAATTTTTTACAAAAATTAAGACAAACATACAGATAGAGATGAATGTTCTTCCATCAATAATTCGGGTGCATCTTTATTTCTTTGGCTGCTTTAAAAGGTCATCTAGTTTTTTATAAGCATACAGTCCAAAGACTGAAATATTCATACTGATAAAACACACAAGAGTCAAGTCATAGCAAGGCTATCTGGCAAATCTTAAAAAGTCTGCACAGAAGTATCAGTATATTTACAGATAAACGTTCCTCAGACACAAATTGGATCCAAACAAGAAATAATAAGTTTAATTTTCCCTCTTTAGAGACACCCAATGCTGTTTCTAATTGAGGTTAACTTGAATTAACTATCTGCATTCCTGACAGTAATTGTTTTTCCAGTAACTTAACAACACTGGATTGGCCCGAAATAATTTTTAAAATATTCTCAATTGTTAAAATAGTCATATTTCTTCTATCTCTACAAGAAGACATAGATTTATGAGGGAAAAAAATATTCTCAGCTTTTATGAGCGTATTTTCTTGATCTCTCCACCCAATTGCTGCTTAGTGTAGAATAGGAAATGTCTGTTAGGGGAATACTTAGTGAAGAATGTGAACAAACTGTTAGACAGATAGCGTTGTGGACAGCGAAGTTAAGATGATCAGTTTAGAGTGATACAGCTACAATAATTCCTTTGCTGTTCTCTGATTTTTTCTCTACTGTCCTTCTACCGGCTACATGTTTAGATCAAATGTACAAAAACATGCAAAAAATAAGACAATAGCTCTGCTGAAAGTCTAATCAGGACAGCTGACCTGCTGAAAGCTGCCAGCTGGCTTCAGAAAGCTGCCGTGGGGGTTTTCTGCGGTGTGAGGTGGGACTCAGTGATGGCAGGAAACATGTTTTTGTTCATGTTAAGTGCCCAGCTCTTCGAAGGTTTGAGGAAGGTCACAGTACAGCACAACACTACAAGAAGGTCCTTCCAGGACAACACAGAGGAGAAATATATAGGAACAGTTTGCACTGGTCAACATGCACAAATACTCATTTTGATATTCCCATACTGTGAGAAATGTTAAATCTTATCTTAGAAAAACAAGGAGAAACATGTGTATCCTGAATGCCAAACAGCATGACCTATTTTTTTTATCCAAAATGTTGCATCCGGGAACTAGACTGTGGAAGCTTAGAAATAAAATAGACCGGGTGCTGGAGAGAACGGCACCCAGCTAGCCAACCAGCCTGATGCCTGCCAGACCATCGGCTCCAAGACCTGAATGAAAAGCAGGTGGGAGGTCTGGTCATGAAGGGAAGGTATGGAGACAGGCTGATTTCCAATTAAGAAAGTGTTAAGCAGCCTGACTTGAAAAAAGTTGTTTGTGCCTAAAGTTTAATACGATAGCTACGTTTTTGAGATTATAACCTGCTTTAATTTATACTTGATTGGTCTGAATTTTTTTTTCAGTCAACTACTGTTTTATCTGTCAAATGTGAGAAAATGCTCAAGGAATGTCTGACAACTTCTTATAAATCTGGAGTGTGACTTAATTCATGTACAATTACATCTTTTTTAAGATATAAAACAAAGGAAAC
>JBBDHI010000012.1:3541067-3557720 GCA_037177115.1 Craterocephalus stercusmuscarum | reverse complement strand
ATATCCAAGCTCATAATTTCTCCTGCTTCATGTCTTACCAGCTGCTGGTGCTGGATACTTAATTACACACTAAACATGTCACTAAACAGAAAAAAAATGCACATGATATTTTTCCAATATGCCAAACTATCCTAAGAACAGCACTGGTTGTGTCTGCAGAGAATCTAGTCATACAGGATAGATGGAAACTGAGAAAAAACAAAGAAGAAATTCTCTGAATATCCAGCAGCTTCCCAGCAGGAAGCCTTGTAAAAGCAGCCAGTACATTAATGGAGTAAATGGAGTCTGCTGAAAGGACTGGGACCACTTCTAATGCACAGTCCTGTTAATGCTCTGGGAATTTGTCCTAGATTTTCACACAATATGTAATTCAGAATATTTGATCCTTTTGTTTTGTGCTTGGAAAAACCTTCACACAGGCACTTTTCTAACAATACGTTTGTGCTTCACATTAACACAAATACTATTTGGAGAGAGTTCAGAAGACAGGCTTCATTTCAGGCTCATTCTGCAATACGAAGGTCAAAACACCCCAGGACAAGTGGAACGCCCGTCTGTGTGTATTCATGTTACTTATAAGAAAAAAAAAGATGAAGTCTTGATGTCTGATCAGTTCGCCATGAATGGTCATTACCCCAGATGTGAAGAGGGTCACATTTAACATGCACACAATTTAGCATGCTAAAGTTTTGATTGTAGTCTGAGGGATTTGAAGAATAAGAGGAGGCTTTTAGCAGATGTTCGGTCAGTCTTGGTTGCAGCTGGGAGGATGCGACACTCCGGGGAAGTTTTGACAATCTTGATGTGCTGGAGGAGGCAGCTCACATACACTTTGTCTCTTCTACATAACAACGTAGCTGTTTTTCAATTATGCAGCGCAGGTAATTATACCTAGAGGTGAAAAAGCAGATGGAGATAAAATGTTAATCGTAACAAAAAATAACCATGTTACATTCGATAAGCAAATTGAGATGATGCCTTTAAGTTCAGGATATTTCTGGTACCTTCTCCTGAGTTTCTGCACTTCTCTGTCCTCCTCTTCCTTCAGCTTGGTGATAAAACTCTGCAGAACCGGCATCTCAAACTTGATATATTGCGCCACCTGGTGGAAGGAAGGAGGATTTTAATGATGATGCTTCACAAAGCATCAAGCTTAATGCAAGGCTTATAAGAGATTCAGGGTGATTCTGTTATAGAGGGGAATCTCTGTATGTTTGTATCAAGTTAAACATTTCTAATGAAAGAGATGTCTTACATCATATGTGACTTCTTCACCCAAGTCTTCTTCCATGAGGAAAACTTTGCAGACCTGCTCACATGGACCCTGCATCACTCTCAAAACCAGGGGATAGTCAGTCCGCTTGAGTTTGACCCGCTCTGAAATGCCAACACAGATGTACTGGTTAATAAAATGAAATAATATCAGCCATTGTGCTGCGACTCATCACAGCATCGATGCTGCTGAGAAGCTGAATGAATAAACCGCGTCAGCCTTTCACTCCAGGAAGTAACTGTGCACCAACAGGAAGGATTTCCTGATTACTCCACAATAACTAAATAACAAAAGCTTGTTCCTGCAATGTGCCATCCTGATGCATCAACAAGCATTTTTATAATATCCGTGTGCTTGGAAAAGTGAGGTTCTAAAAGGTTGGAAAATAATGATTCTTATTCTAACTGTGAAGTGGATGTTATCACTAGAGTGGAGCTCTGATAACTGAGAGCCAGTTACGTCCTTTTAAACTATATAGATAGAAAGGTAGATGGATTTAAGAGAACTTCTTACAGCTCAACCAGGACTAAATTTAAGTTTTAATTTTCGGTTCTGGAGGGCTTAATGTCCATTTAGTGTGTGTGTGAGAGAGACCGTGTGTGAAGAGTGTTTTGATTTCTTCTGTGATAAACTTGGGTGTGTGTAACTTGTGTTTACATAACGCTAAAGCTGTTTTATTATGTAAAGTCCTTTGTGATGCTGTTGTGCTTGAAAAGTGTTTTATGAATAAAAGTTTTAGTGGGAAAACAAATTCCACCTCTTTACTTTGTTTCATTTTTTTTTTACGCTGTAACAGCAGGTAAAGGTCTGAACAATTCACTCACCTCCACTTGTATGGACAAGGTAGAGTGCAAAATCATCCGGGCTGTTTTCTATTTTGAACTTGTTGAGGAGGACTCGCAGCACCTGAGGTGTCGTCATGCAGCTGTTGATCCGAACATTAGTGACTGAACCAAAAGCAGGTGTAAACACGGCTGTCTGAAGGGAACAACAACGATAAAAAACAAGTTAAATTTAGTTTTCTGGGTATTTTTCATGCAAGCTTTTTAAAGTTCAATGTATCCTTCAATGATCGAATTAAACATTTTACAGACACAGTTAACCAGTTAGAGATGTGCATATATTTCCATTCTTTGGGGATCCAATGACTACACCACCTTATGGTTATAGAAGTGTCCATTAATAGAGAATCGATGGCGTCGGATTTTTCTCTGGTCACTCGGGGACCTTCGCTGACCCCTTCTTAAAACTCCGGCATCGCTCTTTGTCCTGAGGAGCTGAGCGGAGCTTTCGTTGTCCTCTGTGCAATAAACAATAATTACTTTCAATTACTGCTTCATATCCAATGACATTAACATAAGACGAATCTGAAACATATTCATTGATTTTTTTTAATGAAATCTCACACCGACTTCAACTTCTATCACAAATCTACTTGTTCTAGAAGAAAGACGTATTTTGTGTTAGTCATTTTAAAAGGTCATACATTTAATTACTGGATGTATTAATGTTCACTTTTTAGCAGGTAGTGACGCACAAACCGAATTAAGCTTCTGAACAATGAGGGAATAGTTGTGATCGTAGTTGTATGTAAATGAATGAGACTTCAGCTTCTTTTCTGGCTGATGAGACGTTGCTTATTTGAAGACAGCTGCTGAAGTAAAGTAGCTGCAGGCTGATTAAACGTGATCTCCAGTATTTATTCAGGCTACTTTGCTAATTTGATCAAGCCAATTCAATCTCAAAGACCTCACAACACTTTTGTCAGGCAACTCCGGATAATTAAAACGTAAACAGTGTTTTTCAGTCGCGATTTGTGATATTTGCCCAGTCAGTGAGCACTCGAAGCCAAGGAATTAAAACGCTATATGTTTCAGTATTCAGACACTTTGAAGCCCCACACCTTCTTCTTGTTCCTCAGTTTCCCCGTTATCCTCTAATTTATCGTCAGGTGGCGTCACCTCCACATTGGGTGGACACTGCTGAGGCGTCTGTTGGCCCTCTGTGTTATTGGGTGAACTGCAGACAAAAGGCAAAACTGTAAACATACAACTCAAGATATTCCTTAAAATGAGTCGGCACATTTGGTGACAATGAAAAGGCTCTGATTGTGTTTGTGATCATAGAGATTTTTTTTTTTTACTTTAACTTTGAAGTTACAACTCCTCTATTTCTTGCCAAATAGCAGCAGCTAGTTGCCCACTCTGACACACATGGACAGTACATCATACATGTTGGTAAATTTTATTATGACACAGCTGCTCTTGCAGTTTTTAATCTTCCTTTTTTTTCTCTTTATTTAATTAAAATGCTCCATCATGTTTGTTTTTTATTTCTATCACTATTTTACCAGCAAATGTAGCAGCACTACTGTGAGCTCTATTATCCACATCCTTTATGCTATTTATTAACACAAACGTCACCTGAGGGCTGTTATTCTTAACAAGACTAGCTTCACTTGATGAATGGGATTACGAAGCTGAAAATGGGACTTGGAGCCTATTGACACAGACTGATCTGTCATAGCTTGGGGCAAAATGCCAAACTCAGCCAAAGGTGGGGCTTAAAAGGTTTATTCTATTTTAGGTACTGCTGACAACTGGGCTATGGTTCAGGATTTAAGAGCATCTGCACAGATTATACTGACCCAAAATAAATAAATGCTGTAAATGAAATAACACTGAATACAGATTGATGTCTCATCGGACAGAATGAGACATAAATCTATATCTGCCCTTGTTGACCTACAGTGTATCACCGTTTCCGGTCACTGAGGTGTAACAGGATCTGTTAGACCCTCTTACCCATGACTGTCCAGATTGCAACCGGAGTGCCAGGATGTGGAGGAGGGGGGTGGTCGGATTCGCTCATGGTCATCCTGCATCTGAAGCCTGATTGGTCGCCGCAGGCCCCAAAAGATATTTAGCAAGCCCTCAACGATCAGCTCCCCTTCTTCCTGTTAGGAGACACGAGCTCTGATCAATATACGCACACACACATATACAGACACACAAAAAGGACAGTTATTACCCCCATGGGCTCAGACAGTGTAATGAGGAGAATAAATTATATGGCAAAGAGGTCAAGAGGGATGAAGAGTGGAGACTGGGATTTTTTTGGATGAAAATGAGAGATTAACGTAATGGAGATACAGCTGTAACTTACTTCTCTGTGCCGGAGCTGTAGGTTCTGCCCCTCATAATAAAGGTTGTATGTTTTCAGATGTGAAAGGACTGTTGCCCTGAAGACAGAAAAGCTGAGTCACTGAGGAGTAAATGTTTACAGAAGGAGCATGGCACTGAGTTTAACCCGAGTCACAAAACACTTTGCCGAATTAAATTACATCCTTTAGCTCATTCATTTCAAGTTATGCAAAAACACTGTGTCAATATATTGAATTTATTTTGCAGAAGTTTTGCCCAAATGAAAACAAACCAACCATTCAAAGAGTGAATTAAAGTTTTCAGTGCTGCAAAGCAAGTGTGTTAACCAGTTTTGCTGTAATATGAGTTTCTAGTACAGGCCAATATCTTCCTGTTATTATTCTGGGATGGATCTGATAATAAACCAGCCTCTGAGAGGATCGACTCCGTGGGAATAAGCATATTTTGCAATCCACAAAAAAAAAAAAAAGGAAACAGCACCAGAACATGTTTGTTTTGCTTTCAGCTGATAAATCTCCATGAAAGACTTTGGCTTTGACGACCTATTCTGAAAATCTTTTGCAGCTGCAACAAAGCAACTTATGCCAAGATGTTTTGGATATCCATATTACAGTTTACTAACGCTAGCTTATGTTGAACTTTTTTTTACATTTTTACTCACTATATTAATGTATTTGTAATAAACCAGATTCTTTCACGTTCTCTAATAAAGCAGAGAATGTAAAATGTGTGTGCCTGAGAAATGCAAGCAAACAGTGAATCTGACTGTTAATGGTTTTAAAAAGTGGTAAAAGCTAACATTGTTTATTTTCTTTTTACACCACGTTATTGTAAACCAGTGATTAACTAAGGTTTAATCTGTTTGCGGCAGCCTGACCTGAGTTTTTTTTTTTTATTTTAAGCTGATATACAGTTTTTTTTTACATATGTTCATATGTGAAAGAGCGTGAAAATGAAACCGTACTTGCTGACAAACTTGTTCTCTCCAATCTGAACCCCATCCTGTGTATCATCCATTTTTAGCGAGCATGGAAGGAGCTGAGAAACAAAGAAGCACCAGAGTTAATCCTCACCCATCTGATTTGGTCTCATGACTCCTCATGACAACCAGACATGAGGAGGACAAAATATAACAGCAGGAAGAAGAAGGGTAGGGGGAGGTAAAACTCCAGACACTGAACAATAACAACAGATCATATCTACCTTCCTGTCAACCATTCCCCTCAAGATTGTCATAATTAAACTACCAGAGAAAAACCACACCAGTCAGAGTGTTTAATGTGTCGTGAAGCAGTGGAGCAGCTGCTCTGCATCTTTTCTTTCAGGGTCTCACAGTACTTTTGCTTTTCTGTCACCACTTGCACATAAACTGCACATTCACATATGCAGATGTTTAAAATGGCACTCAGCTCTCATTTTTTAAATGTCTCCCTCCCCCCCTGTGCGGATTCAGTGTGCGATTGTGTGAGTGTGTGTGAAAGTGTGAATTTGGCAGGGCAGAGCCTCCGGAAGCAGATAGACAGGTGCAGTACACCCGGGCCACCTGCTGCTTTGCAATACTTCAGCTGCTCGCACATTCGTCTCAGAGCACTCAGCAGTGCGCCCTCGTCTGTCAGATCCCAGTCATACACGCAGAAACTGCAGCTTCCCTGTCCCCAAAACTAAAATCCACTCGACATTTCTCTTTAAAAGATTCACATTTCTGCTGACCATGTTTGAATGAGGATATAAGTTTAGCTTTTAGAAAATGAAGATGAGAAATTAATGGATGAAAGTGTTGGTTAGTCGGGTCTGTATCCACAGCATTCGCCCAAAGTAAAATAATCATTAGTGCAAAAACACATTTGTGTCAAAGTGGCTTTTAAAATAAAAACGTATGTAATCTCGCATGTGTTGTAAGAGTGTAACGGATCTTACCGGACTGAAGACTGTTGATTCTTCTTGAGTCACCAGAAAGTTGGAGCTGCCTACGTAGAGATGGAATAAAAGGTTAAAACTCAAAGGCTCTGTGGACCCTCAGGTTGCCGGAGTTTGTCAGGTGTCTGTGTCAAACAGCCCACAAGGGTCTTTTCTTTTGAGTCTGATGGTGAACAGACGTGATAGAACGGGGGCGTTTAAAGGAAGTGCTCCCCTTCCGTCAAATCGCTTCCTCCTTTGCTCAGTCAGTCACACAGGAAACTGACACTACCCCTTATACAGCCCAAAACTTCCTCAATACAAACAGCATGGAGGATAAAACGGAGATAAAAATCACCCGTACATGAGCGGTCTCACTCCGTTATCAAGCGCAAACCTTTGCTTGCTCAGTGTAAACAAAGAAGTTCACAAGCAGTTTTAAACACAGTGCTGATAAACAGCCCGAGGCTGTCAATCTGAAATAAATGTGCACAAATTAAATATTAAAACAGCAATCAGCCAAGTCCCATGTCAACACCATCAATATTTCAGCGCCTATATTAGGCATGTCAAGCACCAAAAAGCCCACCATTCACTCACACAATGGTGGTCATTAGCTTTTAATACCAAATTCAAAGGCTGCCATGCTCAAAGACTTATTAGCAGGTGATGCCAGGGGTTTCAGATGGGCACGCTGCCAGCTGTCAGGCCAAAACAAAGCTGCAAGAGCAATGCGACCTTTGGTTCAACTATCCAGCTGATGAGACAATTGATCCACCCAGATGTTGCCGCGGGCTCATAAGATAATGATCAAATCAGGCATTTCACCTTTAAAGCTGCTGCTAAAAGTGTGAGTGTGCATTAAATGCTTTCCTCTGCTCAGCTGAGAATCTCAGGATCTTCTCAAACCACCGGACAGAGGTTGGAATTATTTCTGAGCAAGCTGATGTTTTAAGCAGGCCGTGTTACCTAGCCCATTGTTATCGGGCTCTGCAGAAATAACTGGTATAACATAGAGCCAGCAATGACAAAGCCAAAATCAGCATATAAACTGAACCAGACAGATCCATGGCTGACCCAGTCATGTTTCAGATCACAGCCTTTTCTCTGTGCTGGAAAACAGTCCAAATGTAGAACTCATTGACTGACTGAATTCCCCAGAGCCCCATTACAGTGTCAGCCAACCCCCAGTCTCCATCCACCCCCTTTATGTCTCACTCGCCTGCTTCTACACAGTTGTTTTGGATTTTAGCAACTCTATTTGAGTTAACTTTTCTGATTAGAAGATTTTCCCTCTGTAATGTCTGTTTTTCCCCTCTTAGTTTCTCCTCCATGCTCCCTTATGAACAACTACAAGCCATCCGACATGCTTTTAAAACTCATGACCACAACATCCAGACTTTCCTCCCCTGAAATGCCTCTTTCACCGACACACATGCCCCCTTGTTTTCTGCCCTCTTGCCCTGTTGCCTGTGGATCTCCTCTGTCAATGTCTTTGGCTGACACGGCCAATGAATGGGTCCAAACCGCCGCCTGTCCTCCCTCAAAACCCACCGATACCACCTCCCAAGCCTTTCAGCTTTCACATTACTACTGCTCTGCCTCTCTATTGTCACGATAGTCATAGCAACACCAAAAACAACTGGGCTCAAGCAAGTGGCCCACAGCACTGAGCCAAAAATAGTGTTTTGTCTCCTGCTCCTTACGGGAATCGTCAAAAATGCTGCAGGACTCGACCTGAATCCAAATATGGTTTTCAGAGTCTTTACATACATTCCAGTCATTTCAAAAGATCTATCTGCTACTATTTTGTTAATGAAACTGATTGCTCTCAACTGGTAAAGAAATATAACTAGGTTTTTTGGCCTCTTTTCCCCGTTCACACTATCAATCAAGCACAGCAAAAAGAATATAGCAACATATCTAAAACTAGCTCAGGTAAAACATCTCTTCAAATAATTCCAACTAGGGTACTCCTTTAATACTCCTCTATCAGAGCTGAATCTATTTATTCAATTATGCAATTAAAATAAACATGCAGCTAAATATGGATGACAAGCCACAACATTAACTGCTCTGTGCAGCCTGACCATCTGAGAGCTGAGCGGAATCCCAACCATCTACTTGCTGCTTGTTATGTAATCTGTTTTACTGATACATATATGTGCACTCCCCATTAGAGAGCACGTGTGAAATGGAAAAGCTGTCTATGCTCGCAGTGCAGGTTTAATGATGGAGCATCACTAGTGCTGTATGTAGATGAAACACACCATGAATGTCTAATATTTTAGGATTTTAGTCTCTGTATGTGTCGGCGGGGCTTTTATAAAATAAATAACTGTGGTTGTTTTTTATTTAATCATCCAAAATCTTATTTGCGAGCTTCGTTTTAGTGCAAACAATCAAACGACACCCGGTCCGTATCGCTAACATCTCAGACAACATCGTGATAAGCCCACTTGGCTACACCGACTCCAGTGTTTGGTTCCTGCCGACTTTAGAGACCCCCTCTCGGCTCACCTTCTGCGGTCCTCCTCGGTGTCTTTCCTCCGCCCTCCTCGCGCTTCTTTCCGTTTCAGCTCAGTTGTCCGTTAACGGTCGACTTGTTGGCCAAGTCGTTCGTAGTTTTTCCCTTTTTATTTATTCGCTGAAAACAATCAGCGGGGGCGCGTGCAGCATCGCATCCAAAGGCTGGTGGAAGTAGGAGGAGGAGAGCGCGAGAGGTCCATCTGTTGTGGCGGAGCTCGCGCTGCACATCGGCGTAGCGTTGGCCCCGGCTGACAACCAATCAGAAAGCGAGACTGACGCGCCTTTGTTCGCGCGGCGTGCGGAGATGAATGAAAACTTGACAACAATAGAGCCGAGCTGAGCACGCGCACACAACTCCCGAATGATCATTATTCAATAAAACACCCACAAAAAAGTACAACTTCCCAAAAAAACTGAACATTTTTGGATTTTTTTTCAAGATTAAAACAATATCCTTCACAGAAATACTTACACATATAGACAGGACAGAGACGTTCTGTATCAAAGTTTTTGCAGTTGTTGAGATATGCACAGCTGCCATTTTGAGATACCAGACACTAAAATAAAGTAAAGACTCTGTCCTATTAGTCCAGGCTTGGTTGACTAAAAGCAAATAGCAGAAACACCCTTTGTGATCTCTTTTTTAGCACTCCGTACATGAGTTCACCAACATACTGTACATGGGAGCTTGATTTATCACATTTTTAAACAGTGAATTTGCTGTGGTGTTAGGTTTGTTGGAAACATTGAAACGTTTTCATGATGCATTTTAAAAGCACAGGTTTTGTTTGAGGCAAATCTTCCACCAAAGCCAGAGAAGGAACTCACAGCATCCATCTTTTCACCTTTCTAAGAAACACAGCAGTGTGTGGCCTTATCTTCACGATTCATTCCTCAGAATCCAATCCATCATATATAAATTTTTCGACTGTAAACTGAAGAATGTAAGGATAGATATAAGGAGCTGCTATCCCCATGCTAAAGCACACCCAGCTTTATTTCATTCTAAACGGGACCATAATTTACAGTATTCTTAAAAAACAATTAAAACCATGAACTCAAACCCAGAATGGTTACTATGTAAACCTTATTTCTCACTTCATGAGTTATTTCCTTGCACGCTTTACTTCAATCTGCAAGAACGCACCCCCCCTTTTCTCTATAGTCCCTCTACACTTCACCTTATGATACTGATAAGGAATAAGAGGGAAAAAGCTGTCACCACCAAAATTGGTGACACAAAAGACAAAAGACCGATTTCTTTCTATAACATCTTATTAAATAGTTTTAAGAACAAAGAATAAACAATTTGATGCTACAATTAGTTTACACAATTTATCTTCCAGAATGTTTAGCAAACATTAAATATACATTTTTTTTGTTTGTTTTTACATTTATTTAAAGTTGCTTAGCTTGTTCTTTGACTTATACTGGTAATGTGAAACATGGACACAAAGTAATGTTAGAATAAAAATACAATATGAAAAAGGTCCTAACAAACAAAAGGATTCCACCAACCACAGAGTCAAAATAGGGTCAAAATGTATTTACTTTTTCAAAATAAAAAGTACAACAAGATGGTGCGCTTTCCAGCATGATTTAAGATTAAAAGTTATGATTAGTTTCTTACAAATATCTGGTTGCAAAAACATAAAAATGATGTATATATAGATATAGATATATATATATATATTTAAAAAAAACATTGAAAAAGATTAAACATTTTACACAGAAGTATACTCTTCAGGTAGTGCCCCCTTCAAAATAACTGAAAGGGATAGATGTCTTTGTGTTACATACCTTATGGCCACCTTCTTAAGAGCCAGCTGTTGGTTTAAACTACTATGAATGTATTTCAGGCCAGAAAACATTTTATTTTTGACTTCAGTAACAACTCAATGCAAAATGCACATACACGTGCATAGATTCTTTAAATAATAAAAAAGAATGCATGTTAAAATCTGCAGGGTGAGAGTTAAAATAGTGAGAAAGTTGCTTCTAGGCACAGAAAAGCCAATGTTCATCTTGACATTAAGTAATAAGGCAGAATCACTCAGCTGCCAATGAACATCAGGCTCTTAATAAGGTGACCAGCAGGTGTCTCCTCCTGCATCCAGAAACATGAACAGAAAGAATTCCCAGGGAGTAACCAGGTACACCAAAGATGACAGGACGTCTGTATTCACTGCAGGACCACTGGTGAGACGGTGTGCAGGGAGATGAGAGGCAATGTGACGGGGGAAGTGCCAGCTGTGTCGACGTCATATGACGCAGGAAATAGGGTCAGGTTGTTACCTCGCACTAAAGGATTTACAAGAGGTGCTCAAAAACTGCAAACCCCTTCCGTCTCTCAGACAGAGGATTTAACAGGTGATGTTTTTTTTATCTTAAATCACCATCAAACACAAATATCATCACTGCTTTGTATTTAGTTCTGACTAAGGCCAACATTGAGTTGATTTAGATTCTCTATTGTGACTTCATTACTTCTTAAATTGATGCCTCTTTCATCCATCCAGGATCAACGGGGGATGGACTTTGCTTGGATAGCTACACACTTAACATCTTCCAAGCTCTAAAGTTGTGGAGAAACTTGATAGCTGAGTGGTTCGGTTGCACACTAGCTACTGTAGTGCCCAGTTTTAACTTCAAAGCCAGCCAGACCTTTGTTGGTAGCATTCCCCTTCGCTTTCCCACTTTCCTCTCTATACAGAGATACAAATAAAAGTAACAAGACAGAGGAGTAAAAAAAATAAGGCTATGATTATTTACATCTTCTGGAATCAACAATACTAAAAAGAACAAATAAGCTACATGATAGAGAGCGTGTCTAAACGGTGATGTCACATCTGGGAATTTGTACGTGAGATTAAGCTCTCAAAAATAATTATCTTAAGGCAATAACTATGAGAATGATTTCCATTGTGGGGAAACTGAATGAGAAATGTCCATCAACATCTCAAAGGCGTTTCCCTCATTTTGGCTTCATCTGGCATTTTGGATTTTATGTATTTAAATTACTAACTCAACGAGCATCTGGTGACATGATCTGTAGAGGCTGCAATTTATTTGTATGTAGTTTGTTTATCAAATCTGCAAATGTTGTTTTAAAGCTAAAAGCCAAACAGACATGTTGAATTAAAAAACTATTTAATATAATGTGCTAATTAATGGGTCGTCCTTCAGATGAATGTAGAGCGTTAAAAATAAATAAAAATCACATACATAATGACCCAGAACAGTTAGATAAAATTAGTTTAAAAAAAAAAAAAGGATTATTGGCATGAGAAATGAATTATCAGCTTACATTGGATGGACGTGACAGCCCTAACCGAGACTGATTGGCTGCAAATTTAGCTAAAGAGAGGAGCGCCGGTTAAAGGAAAGATTGGATTTTAAGTTTTCTGAGAGGCAAGTGAAAACCAAAAAAATCTGTGATGAGGTCACAAATAGAGCCAAAAGCAGACACCAAATAATCAAAGCAGTTCAGTAACTTGTCTTCATAATGTTCATATCAGCCGAGTAAGTACTCTAGTGACATTTTCGGGCTCCAGGTCGGTGAGAGGTCCCACTTAGCTCAGACCCGGACCCTCTTGGCACCGTTTCGTGTGCAAACAGTACTTGCTGTAAAAACGCCTGACTCTGAAAGCTGAAACCAGCTGCGGTTCAAAGTGTTTTTCTATTGCTTTAAAACGCGACACGACGTGAATGGAATGAAATAGAAGCAACTCTACTCTCTTCTTATAACCACCGTGTGTCTGAGGCAGAGGAGAAGCAGTCACACTGCATGGCATGAATGCATAAAACTGATAAAACAGAGTCAACATTTTGCCGCGGTGGGTCAAACCAGCCGCCTGATGGTATCGCAAAACTTTCTCATAAATAAATAACTGAAGAGAAAACTAGAAACGTTATTCTGTCGCAACTAAACTTGGACGTTTAAAGTTTTGGTATATGGAACAGAATAAAGGACTGAAAGCATTTTGGTTTAGTGACATCTCGATCTAGTTAGTTAGCATTTAGTAGTTGAGCTTTCAATTTTCTGCAAATGAAGGGGTTTTCTAAAATAGTGTGTTTACATGATGTCAGACTCACTCTGTAAGATCACACGTTGGTTTATTGGGTGCAGTTAGGTGAGAGCGGGCGGTGTGCAGATGACTGAAGACGGGAGATGGAATGTGAGGAAAGTCATCATCACCTTCTGAGTTTATGAAAACAGCCCAAGTCAATGCTATAAGTGGACACAAGAGGGAATAAAGACCTCTAAACTTAAATCATTTCTTACAACAAACATCCCAGGCACACTGATGGAAACACCACATGAGCCCGGGTAGCGGCACATGACTGCTATAAACAAAAGAAAGCAAATAAAGCCTAAAAATAATATGAAAAAAAGATCCAGGGGATCAAATATCTCTGCAGTCACTGGATAAAAAGCATTCAGTTTTCCATGAATCCATCTCAAGCTGTATGTACACAACGTCTCCCTGCCAAGGCCACGTGTCTATTACTGTGCGTCACTGTAGCTTTAATAAATGCACTACTGTCACCGTGACAGTTTTAAAAGCTTGTTTCATTAAGCAAGAGAGGACATAAAGCAAATAAAGGGTATCAAATAAAGCTCCGGAGTAACGTAAAACAACTTGACTGCCATTTAGAAGCTCAAACACACAAGTGTAGTCATACAGGGTTGACTTTTTTGTAAGTAACACATGCATAACACTGAAATGGTAAGGAGCTGTAAACTGGTGTTTGTGATCTTTATGTCCAGATGAATGGGAAGTGTGAATATCATTAACACTCTTTACATATAAAAAAATAGGTATATAAGGTAATTTTAGTGTGTGATGAGCGGATGTGATGAGCTGCTTTGTGGATTTCTGAGGATGGAAGAAAAGGTGGAGGAGGGCAGTGAGGTGACATTCTAGTTTTGAACTCAGGAGGCAGATAGTGCAAAAATAAATCTCACAATCACTCTGCATTGCTAAGGGCATCTGACAAACCAGTCTGCAAGACCCCGTGTCGTGTGCTGTAGCATTTCAAACTACTCCTACTGAGGCTGTTGGTGTGTGCGCGCATGTATCTCTAATGTGGTTGCATAACAAGTTCAAAGGCAAGTGAATCATAAGATGTTCCTCAATTGAAATAATCCGCTTATGTCGACGTTCCACTATTTTCATTGCGCGGAAGGTCTCAGTAAATGCGGAGCAGAGGTTAGCAGCGGCTACGAGTCAGTGATTCATCAGACTTTGTGTTTTTTTTTTTTGATCTGATGTCCACTTGTCTCTTTCTGGAAGTAAATCAAAGCACAGACCCGTTTCATGTTGCTGCATACTGCACACGTGCACACACACCAACTCGCCTTTGCATGGTGACATCTTTTATAGCATGCTGCGGACTCGCTGTAGCATGCTTAAAAATAGCATAGTGGGAAAAGACATACACGAGCTTAAGAAAACACGTTGACAGAGGGGTGTGTGGGGAGTGTGTGTGTGGAGGGGGTGGTGGTGCAACATATTTTCTCTCACACAATCCTGCGTTCTGTGCTCCACTCTCCCATCATTACATCTTAGTGTACCATCCCTTGCTCCCCCAAATACAGCCATGTGTAAGATTTCTCCAGCCCGATGGCTATACGCGGCTCTCCCCCGGTGCGCCGCATCCCTCTCCTCCTCCCTTCACCACATCTCCATGTCCCATTCTACACCTGTCGGCTTCTTGCAGCCTCCCCCACTGGTAGCCAGTGAATGCAGGGCTGATGGGGATGTACTTGAAGACTGAGTGTCTGCGGATGAAGTCCATTCCAAAAGGCAGGTCATAAGATCTCATCCCTTCCAGTTCGGCTGCACTGAGACCAGACCCACGTTTCAGCTTCCTGATGCCTCGCTCTTCAGGGGAACCTGAGGATAGAGGAAGAGATTAATAATAAGGTCCTTAAAATCCATGAGTTAAAGCCTGAATTATGAAGGAAACACAGAGTATTCCTCTGTGGATGCAGCCCAGTGATCTTAAAAAAAAAAAAAACACACAAGGAAATAGAAAGTCCCTCATGAGATGCAACATCACAAACAGAAGGCTAAAAGTATCACTCAGCCATGCTGCTGCAGGGAATGTGAAGAAATGATGATTAATCATGTTCTCTGGTGTTTTAGCCTCTGTTCAGCCATTATGGAAGGAAAAAAAAAATCGACCACCATATAATAAAAAGCAGCATTCACATCTCACTGTCAGATGAAACCTACGTTCCTGCTGCCAGCAAATTAAATGCTTATTAGAAAAGACAGGGCTCAACTATTTAACACAAGATGACCCACTCCATTTAGCTCAACATAAAACAAAAAAAAATGTTTAATTGGCAACAAGACACATTTGGTACTGTAATTATTTATGTGCCATTTCTTCTATTTAATTTAAATGTAGGGAAATATTAATATTTCATATCAGCGCATATCCTCGATGTTTGCCACATTTCTCCTCCCCGACATACAAAACAGAGATGAGACCGTCTGCCTTTCTGGCCTACATAGCTGTAGCATGTCTCTAATGTCTTGGGATGTGTTGGCCCTTTTAGAAGTCGTTTTATTTGTGCTGCAAGGCTTTTATTCTTTTTTCTTTTTAGGTCCCTATTTAAATTTTAAAAAGGAAGACATTTGAATAAGTAAAAAACAAAAAAACAAAAAACAGAGATGTGCCTCAGCCCATTCATCCTCCACTTGTCTGGGTGGCGGCAAGTTTAAACCCAGGTCTCTTCCTCCCAGCTACGTCCTCCGGCTCACCCTCTGATGAATTCCAACGATCAGATTTATAACGACTCGCTAAACTCCGCCTTTCTACACAAACCTGTACCTGCTTGGCAGACACAGCAAAATCGTTATTTTCTTCTTGTGTAACTCGTTACAGTTATGTCATCATGATTATAGCCCAGTCAATCACAGACTTTAACATTGACTATTTTTTTTAAAGAAAGGGGACTGAATGAAGGACCTTACCAGGAATAGTATTATCCAAAATAAAGGCGACAGACCCTCCAACAAACATTGCAGTGGTGAGCAGCACGTTCAGCACCTGGTCAATTTCAACGATGCCTGAGAAAGACAAACATGCATACGATCAGCATAGGATACGATTCATTTGTGATCGTATTTGGAACACACAAATCCTCTCTTTCTCAAATCAAAATGATTAAAAATCCAGGATCTTGTGAAATTTTATAGCTTTCAATTCATGTACAAAGCTTTCTGTCATTTATTACCTCCCAATATTCAGAATATTTCCTCTCACGGAGACCAGCCACATAGCTTAAGAAGGTTTGGGAACTTTATAGTTCCAAAGGCAAGAACCATCAGTAGAAGTTTTTCTATGTCTGTGTGTGGTGTTTAATTGTGGTATAGTCTGAACTAAAGCAATGCCAAAGCATTTATCATTTCAAATCCCTTCATAAACAAAGTGTCGGGTCATATTACAGAGATTGTGAGGTTTAGCTGATGTTGTATGGAGAGCTGGAAGCTGTTACTTACCCTTGAGGTTTCCCATTTGCCATAGCTGGTATTTAATATCAGTCTACACTGTTGGGTACTCTTGTAGCATTGTTGTCACCATTTTTGTTTATCTTTTTTTGTTGTAATATTGCTGTATAAATATGAGAAAAGTAAATGTGGTCCAACCATGTACATACTGCTCTCTGCTGATTTGCTTGTTTAAAGAGAACTGAACAAGGAAGCAGTTTTGTTTTGTTTATTTTTTTCTAGTTTTTCCTTCTCTGATTCCTATGTGTGTGTTTTTTTAACCTTT
>JBBDHI010000012.1:3473816-3486517 GCA_037177115.1 Craterocephalus stercusmuscarum | reverse complement strand
GCATGTTCTGTCAATAAGGGTCGGATTTTTCTGATGTTGTAAAGAGCAAATCGACATGACCTGTGTGGTGGAATTGTGTGTTTATACTCTTTATTATGCTCATTTATTATATCCTAGACTAGCCAAGGAAGTATACATTCCAAATAGGGAATACTCAAATGTAACTTTAGCTTATCTGGGTTGGGTAATGTTAAGTAACAAATGAAATTGCAAAAAGTCAAATTTTATGAAAATGATATAGTGTATTTCTCTACTGTAGATTTTGAAGCTCAAAGCAGAAATGGAAAATGTCCTATCCACAATGTGCACCAGATAACATCTTGAAGGTATTGTACCTTATAATACAGCTTTCAAAAAAAATCTTAAAATAATTAGAAAATGTACATGTCAGTATACTGAATGAAAGATTATATAAAGCAACAACTTTCTCCAGCAGAGTCACCGTTGAAGATAAAAGGCTAAAAGATTGAGTGATAAGAACATGAAGATGCTGTAATACCCTGGAGGTGATACCGAGCACGCCTACCTGAGCGATGATACCGGGCTGCACTGTGACCGCAGTGCGAAAGGCAGCTGGGCCTGGAGAGGCGCCTCCTGGCCTCCACAGAGAGAGCCGCCATCACAGCTCCCATCCTAACTATCCTAAAGAGATCTCAGAGGTCTAAAAATATATATATATTAACTTTAAAGCACTAAATGTAAAAAGGTGCGGAGAAGGAAATCAATACCAGCAAAAAGCTTTGAATAGAAGAACTTTAAAGTTTAACTTGAGGAACGAAACGGGTCAACGGACAGAAGAACAGAGAGAAGTAAAGCCTGAAAGTCTGAATCTGATGTACTGACAAACCTAAATGATGGCGCTGTGACAGGTGCGAAAGACTTTTTGAGTTTCAACATGTGTGTGTTTGTGTGTGTGTGTGGTTTAGTGGGAGGCCACCTTTGAAAATCTGTTTGAGTTTGTGAGACCATGCCACAGCGTGAGAGAGGGAGATAAAAAAGAGGAAGGGATCAAACAGCGCTGCTGCGTTTCTGACCTTTCACATCACACACGGTGCACTCCTCCACATTTCTTTATTTCTCTCTATAGCTCACTCCCTTCTGATCTGTAAATACTGCACCCTCTAACAGACTCATAACATCCAAATTACATTTCAGGAATCCCAAACAACTCATTCATTTCACTACAAAACAGAGGATACACAACAGTGTGCTCCATGAATGTCGCAAATTGTTGTTACAGTAAATGTTCAGAAGTTTTCTTACAGTTTGCTTTAACATCAATCACATTTGTCGATTGCAGTCTCTTTTATGTCTTTGTGAGACATTTAATCAGCAGTATTTCCTAACACTTAAGTATCAGAATATAATCTTAAATGTCTTCTAATGGGATTTTTATCATCATAAAATGGGAAAACACAACCCATGCTTAAATTTACCTCTTTTTTCTTTCTTTTCTGGCTCTCCTATCAAAGGACCTGGGTCAAGCTCTATATTTCACAGTCACTGGTTAAGCTAATGCTGCATGTGATCTGTCTTTAAAGTGAGAAGTTGCACCTCAAAATTACATCATTCTGGCCTTTTGATGTTCAGAGTGCAAAGGGTGAAACTCAGGCTGCCTCCAGGCTTTGTTGCCCTTTTATGGACAGCAAACACTCAGAAGTACCTAAAAGAGAAACTAGAGCTTTTTTTCTAAGAGAAGAGCAATCCCTAAAGGATTCCAGTTGCTGTAAAATTTCCCTCTTTGCACCTGACATCGTTTCTCATAAACACACACACACACACACACACACTTAAAGCTATATGCATGAAAAACAATGAAACTGCAGCTTTACAGAAGCATAGACGAAGATGATGGGTTAAATAACTACATAAACCTTTTCTACCTTTATCATATGGTGTATATTTGGTACAAAGTTGCAAAGATAATAATATCACAAATTCCGTACCTCATTCAGTGTAAAACTGTAAGATGTTTTCTCTTTTTATTTGTACATATTTGGGCCTAGTTTTCCAGTATGATGTGTGACATTTACTTAAACCTTTTTAATAGTAAGATTTAATATGGTCAGATACTTTCTCATGGTTTTTCACGGTTTTCTGATCTACAAATGCAGCAGAGTGGAATGGATGATTGTGTGCGTCAATGCTTTTCACAATTTCTGGTTTGTGAATTTAAAATGAATTTATTTTATCAAACAAATAGTGAATATACATGTCTTCATACAAACTCCTACTCCCTACGTGGGACTTTAGACAACATTATGACCACAGAGTACACAGCTGGAATTAAAACACAGAGCTGGCACCCGGTAGAGGATAATATCACACAACAAAGTGTGAAACTTACAACAAAAAAACATCTATTTATGAATGAAACGTAATATACTATGTGTGCACTGGAGGGCGCTGTAGACTGTCCAACATGCTGTGCAGAGAAACTGCTCACTTCAGTTTACTAACCCAATCAAAGCGGAGAGAGAAGGAAATGAAACATGAGAACAGATCAGAGTTTTCCGACTTTTTAAAGATCAGATTTTCCAGTTGCAACCCAATATGCGGATATTTTGTGGTTTGTAGCAGCAGTTTCTGTGTTTCACAAGAATGCTGGGTCAGGAACAAATAAAAACACACAGACCATTCAAACCACACACGAAAAAAATAATGTCTGTAGAATCATGACATGTCATTGTGCATGCTGTTGAGTTTTTAAGCTGACTGCTGCTTTGCCGCAGAGACCTTATTAATCTGTGCAAGGTTTCAAAAAACCCGCTCCAGGGAACGAAGATGAAAACTTGTCTCTGTGTTGCACCAGGTCTTGACAAAGTCTGCCTTCTCCCCACTAGTAAACAACACCCGAGTCATTTAATCCTGCTCCACAACATCTCAAACTTTCTTCGCAAGCTGCAGAAATTATCACCAGGGAAAAAGATGAAAGTGCTTTCAAGCCTTTCCTGCTCCTGCTATGTTTGCCTCGCCCCTTTCACTGCCTGATGCGCTCCAATTAAAATCAAACCCGGTCCTGTTTCTACTAGAGATAATCTTCTATTCATGAACAACCTGATCTAGGGAGGTGGAAACCCAGCATTCATTTTGTAATGAATGCGTGGACTATAAGCAAAGCTTATTTCCCTCTTTTTCCCAGCTTGTTTTGCTCTCTTCTTATCTCCCTTCATCCAACATCCAAATACTTATCCCTTTCCCTCCTGCTGAAGGTAGAATTATGTTCGGCTAATGAGTAAGTTGAGACCTGAAGCTACCTAAGCTAGGCTCAGTGAAAAAGGAATCAAAGCGGGAGCTGTCAAGAGAGCCGGAAATGCAGAGATAAAATCAAGCAAGAAGTAAAATGAAACCGTTTTTCCTCAGCAGGAGCATCTATCATCAACTCTTATCTGCTAATATAAGAGTTTGTGTAAATACGGCAAACGGAGGAGTCCTCGGCCGTGTGCACGCCAAAAACCGAGACATTTTCATCAAATTGTGTGGATGATCAACGTTTAGAGAAAAAGGAAGAGACAAGGAAAGTGAAAGTGAATGAGGAGGATGACATTTAAGGGATACCAAGTGCAGCTGATAGTACTGTACCATGTTGGCTGAGAGAGAACAGGTGACAATCAATTAAAAACGGGAGGGCACCAGATTAATCTAAACAGACAGAATAAGATGAATATGAAGGCGATAATGGCACATTCAAAGTTAAACCACTGAACTTGGCCTATTTATGGATTTAAGTTTCTATACCAAACCTGAAGTTTACGATGGAAGCCTTAAAACTGCTCAGCAGTCAGTCCAGAGCTGCAGAGGCCGTTTGTGTGAGACAGCATGAAGTCCAGCTGCCTTTGATGTAAGGTCTTAGGATGAGCCACATGAAAACATTATGGACATTTGAATTTTCTGAATTCACTCAAAAGAAAAATAATTGATGGATTAGCAGTGAGATGTGTAATGATAAGCTGCTCATGTTTGATAATCTTTAAAATACAAATGTTTCAATGTTAAAGTATTTTAATTCCTGAACTTGTTTAAGTAAAACTAATTCCACATACTGTCTGGCTGGTTTGGATACACGGCTTTCAAACATGGAGCAGGGAAGAGGAAAAAGAAACAAAACCCCTGAAACTTTGGCCTCTTGTGAAACTGGAACATTATGACATCTGATCATGTTTTTGGCTGAGGCATCCCTTTTTGCACCAAATACACAGTGTTTGCAGTGTTGTGTGACTATATCATTAAAAAAATTAACTCTTTTCTAACACAGGCGTTAATTTTAACCCATATCTTGAAACATAAAATAAATAGAGTGTAGTGAAAGCCACATTTTGCCAGGGAAAGCAGCATACAACAGCAATATGCAAGTAAGAAAAATTATAATTAAACTGCATCAAACCAGAGCATTACTGTAAACTTCATATTTAGTAAATAAACACAGCCAGTCCAACTATAGACATACCAGCAGAATGATTTTACAGTAATGGCTTTATAACTTGTTAGAATGATTAGAAAGTACTAGAAGCATCAGAGTAAAAGACAAAATACCTTGAACGAGGCTCCCAGTGACGAAGCCAAAGACCCAGCGCAGCAACTTGGTGATTTCCTTTTCACACACTCTCACACACGAAGTCATCACCTAATCTCAGCCAGTGCCAAATACCTCCCAGAACAAAATCTGCCCCAAATCCCTACAAAAACTTTTAAAATATCCCAAACCAGTTTACTACCGAGGTTGTTTCCTTCACTCCATGATGACTCTCGATTTTCAGATAAAACTTTATAACTTTTCAGTTAAAAAACACATGAGCTTCCCTCTTTTTCTTGCCCTTCTTCTCCTCCTCGTTGTGTGTCAGAGGAGGTGGATCACATGGTTCTGGGTCCATCCTGTTGTTTCTTACGTCTGCCCTGGACGAAGCACATCACATGATGCTTGTCAACACTTCTGTTTCAGACGTCCTTAGGTCGCGGCGCTGCACCAGGAAACGCTCGTCCTCTGAACTTCATCTCACTTTCTCCTGGATGCAGAAGTCATGCAACCACAAGCTGGTGTGTCTGCATAAAGAAATCAAATCTGTGCTTCACTCCCTCCCTCTGTTTCTGCTTCCCTCCTTCACATCTAAACCAGCTCATGTTACAGCAACTGATGTCTTCCTGATATCTTCCTCTACATCTTCTGTTCCATGTTCTGTCTTCTTCTATATCTGAGTCTTCTTCAGAAAAAAGATTATAAAGGGATACGTTTTATGCAAAAACTAAAATGCAAAGTTTGGTTTTTGCTTGATAATTTGGGCAGAAAAAAAGCAAATGAGTGTTTTCCTCATAGCTGATACTCTCTACTGATTAACAGCTTCTATACTTCCATTAAAGCAACAAGAAGCAAGTCTCAGCCGCATCCATTCAGGTGACATCTTTGTTCCACTTTATTTGAAGATGTTGTCTCTATTTACTGTTTGCTCTGTCTAATTAGGCGTGATAATACCGGAGCTCTCATGGAGAGAAATGATTTTAGCTTCACTTTAAGCTGCACTCAGCTAAAACAATGTTCATCTTTAAAATGTTTATATAGTAGTTACTGACAAGGCCAGGGGTCGACTCATAACACGCCCTTCATCAATTTGAGTCAGCACACATCTGAGGGCATCAAGGATGCAGAGATGTCCAAATGAACTGCTAAAAGCTTCTTCCGCTCCGACGAGCAGCTGTGCAGACCAGAGGGGCAAACCTCCATCAGGTCCATTATATAATGTTGTGTTTGCTTTATTTACTTGTTTTTTTATGTCTAATTTTTCATACTTTAGTCCTTTTTCTTTTCTCTTTCTTTTCCTGGTTTATTTCAGTTTAGTCCCTGCTCATTTTCTTCACACCTGTTTAGTGTTTAGATAATTCCCCCACTGATCTGATCCTGCCAGACACACCTGGTTTAAATCACTCATCACTCGTTTGGGGGTCAAGTTCCTCATTACTTGTTTTTCAGTCTTTAATGCTTTGGTTAGTTTCTGGTAAATAAGACATCTGCTGGCTCCTGCTGTTTGCTTACTTTGTTATGAGATTCTTTGCTCTTTTCTGTGAAAAACCTTTCTGACCAATTATCTGCTTCTGAGTAACAAAAAAAACCCTATGTGTTAGTTTACCTGCCATGTTCCTTCATTATAGGGGTCCATATATATATATATATATATACTCGACTTTCAGCCCCTGAGCTAAAGCATCTAAAATGAAACTTGATGCTGATTTGTTTGTTCATAAGGCAGGTGCATAACAGGATATATTTTTAGACATTTAGCAAACAACAAAAGCAACATGACATCTAGATGGAGAACATTAAAACAAAGATGGAAAAAAAGGTTAAACGTAAATCCCAACAATCCAGTGAGACTGACAAATATCTAACTAAAACTCAAATTTAGCAGAATTAGAAACACAACGTATTCCCTACTTCCAAACAGATTTCCCTTCAGATTTCCATCTCTATGTGACATATCTAGTAGGTGATGTCTCAATTTTTCTTCTTGTGGTTTTGTGACATATTCATTAATCACTGCCATATCTCTCCCCTTTTAAACAGGCTGTTAAATCCTGAAAAACTTGACAGGAAGTTTGTATCCCTCAGAGGACATAAAAGCTATTAAACCCACATACGGTAATTAATCTATCAGCCAAGAAAAACAACTGACCGACTAGTCCTTCAGAAATAATGAACTGCCCAGCAGGTCAGAACATCGTCCATGTCTGTAGGACTTGATGTAGTTTCTTCGCGCTCAAGTTTCTGCTTGTGGTTTCTTCACTCCACACGCCTTCAGCTCTGGTGCCTCAGCAGTCTAGCAGAGCGGGTAGTTATCTGCTCATTGCCTCAACCTCTTCACCCACAAACCACCACCCAACACCACCGCCCCTCCTCTCTCTGATACACATCTCCATCTCTGTGCTGCTATTTTTACCTGCCAGCCATTATTGAGGTGAGGGCTTGCCAAAGCTCAATCTCTCTTCCTTCTGCACTGCTGGGATGAAAGTCATCCCATCACTGCCTTTTCTTTTTCTCCTTGTGACTCATTGTCTTATGATTTAAATGGACACTTCTCTTGTTACAGCTTGAAAAATTGCTATTCCACAGAGAAAAACAAAGACCTTGAGGATTATATGAGTATTAACTCTCTCTTCTTGTGCATATTAAATCAATTTTAAGTTGCATTTTAGAAAAAATAGCATCCTAGCCTGACTGCTACTGTGAATAAAAACTAAAATCTCTGCAAAAGCAAGATGATCCCATACGTTAAAAATGCTGAGCAACAGTGCAAACACACATTTATCAACGTTTCCAACACTTACAGCCTGAAGACACTGTAACCCCGCAGCAATGCTGTCAGATCGTCCTTCAGCCTGTCAAACAGTCTGCTTTTGTCGCCACTTGGGGCTTACACAGTGCAAAGTTTCCTGCTGAAATCGTGTGAGAGTAGAAGATGTAGCAAAGCTCAGAGATCGATGAGAGGAGAAAGTGTCCCTGTTAAACACGATTGCTTATGATGAGCTGCATGAACATCTCTGCAGCCTGCTTTTTCACATAGGAGGAGAGGCTAAGCAATTATAATTATTAAAAACTCTGAGAATCAGAACAATATTTGCTGCTTAGAAAATGTGAAATGTATTTAATTGGTCAAAGCGGTTTTATTCCCTAAAAATGTAAAAAAAAAATTCAAAAGGTTATGAATAAATAAAACATGTAAAGGGGATGAGGTGAACGGAAAGTTAAGAAACAAGAAGTGTGAAAGATGAAAAATGACTGCTGTGAACACAAGGAGGTAATTAAAATGAGAACGAGACAGAGTGGCTGAGAAAAAAATGTGGATGCACAGGAAAAAGTTACAGAAGGGCAGAAGGTGGAAATGAGTGGGAGTAGGAAAGGAAGGGCAGAAGAGTTATGAAATACTGCAGGAGTTAAAGATTCAATGCATGAGGGGAATGAAAAGAGAGAAGAAAATAAAAAATCAGGAAGGAAATAATGTGAAGGAAAGGAGATGGAAGGAAAAAAGTAAAGCAGAGACAACAGAGGAAGAGAAGCAAGAAAATAAGGATGGAAGGGCATGAGGGGCAAAAAAAGTGCTAAGAGGGAGAACAAGAAGAAAGAGAAGTGTCAAGGAAGGAGGGAAGAGGTGGAAATGTGGAGGAAGAAAGGAACTCTTGAAGATCTGATAAATGATGAATAAAAGTTAAAATACAACTAATTAACACTCCAGCTTCAACAGGGAGGCCTGCAGGCCCACTGAGCGCTGTCATTCATAAAAAAGCTTTCAGGCACAGATGAACCGTGCACGACCACAGCTGCACCACTGGATGGAGCACTAAGACTTAGTCCTCCAACCAACCACGACCTGAATCCTGTCCTAGCACAACACTGCATCCACAAAGGCAAGAATAACAACCAGCAACTCCTCTTTGTTCTCTCAGTTCTGCTAATGCTTTACAACACAGTGTGTGACTAACTGAGTAATTAGATACTGATGGTAATTTACTCCTCGTAGGCACGTTCAGCCCCGCAGCAGCTCATAACAGAAAACAAGACCAGCATACATTATTCTAGTACGCCACAGATGTTCCTTTCATGATCAAACTGTTAGAATTTAGATATTCAGTGAGCAAAATAACCTTATCCTGAGTTTTTTTCACATTCCAGCTTTCTGTCTCTATACTGGTAGCAGACTGGTGCAGAATTACACTGTAAATTTGTGCTTTTTATTTTAGTCTGTTTAAATGGTCATGTGTTTGTCAAAGGCAGTAATACAGATTATTGTGTAAGAGTGCACGAAGAAGAGTGTGTGGTGGTTGTGATGTGCGGAGAATATCAATGCTGGACCGAGGGAGTAGGGCCATTGATAAATGAGTGCACGTGGCTCAATAATCTCTGGGTACTTGACCCTAAGGGCAACCCACAGGGACCTCCGTGGGCCGGGACCGGTCCAACCTGTAAAATCACCAATGAAGCCCAAAAGGCTTAAGGTTTACAGCAACATCAGTCCCACCAGCTTGTTACTCACTCCAGATTTGTGTCTCCTCTCACCTTTGTCCTGTGGCTGCGTGCTGGCGATGATCCATTTCACCAGGCAGCACTTCATAAGAGCTTTCCTGGAGAAGCGCGGCTTCTGCCACTTCCCAGAATCCTTCGCTCTGCCTGGCGCGGGCTCCACGCCGTTGGCATCTCCCAGCAGGCTGCCGTCGACCACCTTGCCATCCGCCTGCAAGGCGAGGAGAACAGAGGGAGAGCTCAGGTCATTATGGAAACCAGAGCTTCCGAGGTTTTGGCTCCTGATGTGGATGTGAGGTTCAGACAGAGTTCAGAGACACTTTATCTGAGTTTCTAAAACACTTTGATGCAAAAATGAAGCAGTGAAGGAAATAAGAACAGTATGTGAGAGGAACTGCTTTGTTGAAAGAAGATTCTTCCTCTTTGATCAAGTTATTTGTGCATGTTACTTCATTTATAATGTGCAATATTGATTCGAGCAGCTGGTTTTGCTTCAGCAAGATGTTGGTAATATGATAGATGCTTACATTTGCTGGTTTTAGATAGATTCCTAAATGGACAAATAAGTTTTAAAATGCTCTTGCTGCTGTGTCTCAGATGCGAGTGCCTCTCGGTTCACGTCACATCTTAGGTGCTCTCTGATTGGTTCCCCCGTCGTGAACTCTGAAGGCTGCCATGCTGCAAATGTTCTCAATGACCAAATTTGCTAGTTTGTTAGTAGATTTACTACAGAGGCTTTGAACACCACAATATCAATTTATGTGATAAGAGGCGTAAACATAACTATATTCATTTATTCAATTTAAAATTTTCTTTCTTTTTAATTTATTTGAACTTATTTATCCTATTTTATTGCATTTATCAATATTATTGTTTTTATTGTGCAGCACTTTGGAGACACGTTCTGATTTAAATATGCTTTATAAATTAAGTGGATTAGACTTGATTGAAAACATAAGTCCTGCATCATTTAGTTCAGGGCTATTAAGAATGAAAATATTCACTCTATGCTGCATGTTTTGATCTGGTGTTCAACCTGCCCAGTCCCCAGACCCACGTTGGAGCAAAATGTTGTCATTTAACGGTGTGAGCAGCAGACATTCATTGATTTTCATGACAGTCATCGTGTTCAGACCTGAGCTCCAGTTCTTAACAATGCTTGTATTGTGCATCTAAAACTGCAGAGTCCTACAAGTCTTTTTAAAGGTGGCGCACAACAACCGTCTGATGCTGAGTAATGCAGCAGGCAAGAAACACATTAAAGGAAGAGCTCATTTCCATGTTTTCTGCCAAATCTACAATAGTCTGTAAAACCTTTTTCTGATAGCATTCATCAACACATAGAACATTGAGGGGGAAACCACTTCAGTGTACTCAAACATCTACGTCAGTTTCTAATAAATGTGAAGAATAGTTTCTATTTCGCTCCATATCTGGCTCTGGTTTATCCCTATGTCCTTTACTATGCCATACCAGCCCCCTCCAACTCATTCACATTCAGCCTTTATCCTCTTTCATCAGAGGATAGAAAGTTTTGTGCCCTAATATAATTTTTCAATTTCTTTTCTTCATATCCGAGCATCCTTTCAGATCCTCTGCCCGGCAACGCTGATCAGATCTGATGGGATCTGATTGAGTCAGAATGACTTTCTTAAACTCTTGAGAGGCTCTATTAGGTCGCTGCTGCTGCTGTGTGCGTGCTCAACACATGGATGCACAAACACACGGTCACACACTTTATTCATGCGTGGGGAGGAGGATGAAAGAGGTGAACAAAGAGCAAACATCAACTCTGTTTATTCTGGTGAAAGGAGAGCAGAGGAAGGGACCATAGAGCACATACAAACACAAACAGTAAGGATGTTTAATGCTTATTTGATCCCACGGGAGTCTGATCATGCAAATCCCTCTCTGTGAGGAAGGGAAAGAGAAGAAGAACGCAAACATACGGTGTAGAGAGGAAAAGTCAAAGGTGTGAGGAGGACAAGGTCTGATCAGGTTCCTGGAAGAACTGAAGTCAATTAACATAATGAATCACAGACTGCCTGAGTAGAGGAGCATAAAGGACAGGCAGAGGACAGAGGGATGGAGAATGTGAAGATAGTATAGGGGGATGAAAATATATAAGTGCTTTGCTGGAGAATGCATTAACAGCTCGTCCTGCGCAGCTCACACATGAGCCGATGACTGAGAACAGCAAAAACAGAGAGACGACTCACGGAGGGGAGAAAGTCAGGACTAAACATCTGCACTGAAGCTCAGACGCTTGAATGGAAAGAGACAGCAAATAAGACTCAGTTTACTCCAATTTTATCAGTCTATATCAAAAGTGGCACACGAGAGAGGAGTCAAATGAAAATAGAGGGAATGACCTAAAATCAGCCTCTTGCTTCTTTGGAGAAGTAAATTAGAAGGAAGAAGGTTTGTGATGTGGCTTCTCAGTCCAAGTCATAAACTGGAAAGAGAGCGCCGCGAGACAAACAGATGCAGACACTGTAAACAACAGAAAATTCAGAGCTACATTTGTTGTTTATTCATGGGCTGCTGGACACGCGGGCATGCTCACATTCACAACTCACACACACACACATACGTTTTCAGCAATATCTTCTGCTCCTTAACGCTTCAGCTAGTTTTGTCCTGGGGAAGCACTTCTCTTTTATAATGTCTACGACACCCAATAAAAATACACACACACACACACACACACCCACACACACACATACGCACACACTCATGTCCTATACGGCAGAGTAAATAGCCCTAACTCTCAGAGCAAACAGAGCAGAGACACTGCACATTACAATGCTCTGGCATAAATTATTGAATATCATTTACTGTGTTGTTGTTTCAGAGAAAGTTGGTTTACATGAATGATGAATTCTGTCCTCGTGACATGATGTTATCAAACACAGCTTGGACAGAAACAAAAAAGTTAATTTGCACATCAACAGAATATTCAGAGCTATTTAGCCCCTACAGAATACATGAAGTGTCAGATTATCTGTGCAAGCAGAAAACGGGAGAAACATTAACCCCATTTTGCTCATTGAGTTGGACAAAGACAAACACGGCAACCCAGAGAAAACAGATTTCTGCTAGCAACAAACAAATCAGCTTTTATGACTGCACCACAGCATGTGCAAAGACCGACACGTCACATTCGTTACTGAACTAAGGCTCAAACACTAAGGATTCAACATAGGCTACTCTCTGGCCAAACTAAGTTCAGTGTTTACCGCGGAAACCCCTGACGAAGCATGAAAGCAGCACAACATGTCAGAGCCTCAGGAAATGACACTAAAGCAACACAAAAAACTGAACTCAAGCTCCTCTTTTTGATTCACTCGATCTCTTTGTTTGTCATCTTGCTGTCATATGGCAGATAGCTCATTTCCTATTCTCACTGATGCCGGAGATAAGAATCACATTGTTTAACCTTGATGGTGTTGTTTTCTAAGATGCTGGAAGACATATTAAATTAAATTCATAATAATAATACTAATACTACTAATAATACTACTTATAATAATATCAATTGCCATTTGTGAATATGTTATTCCTGCTAAATAAATCTTTTACTAAGAAATATGATTTGCATTTTCCCTTAAAGGAAACACATCATGCTTTTAAATCCTTCCTTTTCTCATGTAAATCATTAATTTATGGTTTATATAAAGTAAAACTGCAATCCTTT
>JBBDHI010000012.1:3416800-3427767 GCA_037177115.1 Craterocephalus stercusmuscarum | reverse complement strand
GGAGGTTGCAGCCTTTCTACTAAACAGGTGAGCTAATTAAACGTAACATTAGAATTTATGTTGTGCAACGTTAGAAGCAGGGCAGAGTTGGTCAGTGACTACTTTCCTTCTGTTAGGTCGGATTATTAGTCGTTACTTTCTATGTAAACAATCATTTATGCAAAGTATGAATTATTAACATTACAGGCAAATTAAAGCCCCTCTTTCTCTGCAAACATCTTTGGGGATATTGAGTTTGTGAAGTCAGTGCAATGTTTCAGTTCCACCACACAGCGGATATGACCTTTGAGAAAAGAAACAGATTTTTGCTGAATCCAATAAAATGAGTCATCTGCCGTTTGCCGATGGAGCATGTGAAGTGCTGCAGATGTCTAGGTAGAACTTTATGGTCCCAGTGAGCAGAGCTGTTTTCGCTATGTTAGCTATTTACTTTCTGGTTTAAATACATAAGATTTTATCCGGGTAGAGGGGGAGTTCATTATCCACCATAATCCATCAATCCATCCATAATTGCATCTCAAATCCCAGTGTGATGAAACTTCTGCTTCAAGCAGGAAACATGTCATGTTTTTCCCTTTCTTACACACACATCTATTAACAGGAGAAACTTTGACCCTCATAAATGTTTGCATATCACTGATAAACGTTTAAAAACGTAGTGAAGTATATTTTGTTCTCTCTTTCAGAAAGGAGACATAGTGGAGTGCCAGATAGACCAGTTGGGCTCCATAATCAACAAAGTGGTCTAAACTCAGGATTGTGTGCTCATCAATAAATCACACTTCTGATCATCTGCAAAAAATGTGGAAAACTGTGTTATTTGACTTTTGTATCCGAGGTACTTTTGTAACAGTGAGGATGGAAATGTGGTATTTTTACATCCTAAAACTATGCAATTATGTGACCCAACCACTGAGTCAGTGATCAGCAGCCACCCACTCCTGCTATACAACACAAACCTCCTGACTTGTTTTACCAGGGAAAAATAGAAAGTAATTCTCCTCATGTTTAACAGTCAGGAACATATCATCTCTCCCTTCCAGCTCAGAGGATTCACATGGAAACTTTTCTTATAAACAGATACTTGTAACAACTTCAGTGAAGTATGCCATTTTACAGAAGCTGTCCTTCATATTGCCTGAGAGAAAATTCACTATAATTACTCAGATTTATGTTTCTGTGTGGAAAGACACAAGACGCCTCTTCAGTGACAGACAGCTTCAGGGAAATTCCAGTTTTTTTTTTATGTCCTCTGCGGTGTGACGGAGTGGACCTGGTAATTGAGTTTGAGTATTGCGTCACAAGTAATTTATAAAATCTTACGATTTTGAATTAGGTATTCGCTGGATGAATGTGGCCATTTTCTCTGAGTGTAAGATGATGTTTTTACAAATTATGAAGGCAACAACTGAGCTTAATGTGAAGTGAAAATAACATATTCAAAGAAATTACAGAATAAGTTAATTTGCACAGCTAAAACAAAACTCCCTTCATCCCATCAAGAGACTTCTTTTAAAACTGCATAATTATAATTATTTGTGTTAGCAATGTTGGTCTGTGTGTCTGAAAACTGTAAAGCCATTCAGTGTAACGGTTGTGCATTTAGTTAGACTATTCAAGCAGTCACAGGAATAAAACTTATCCTTTGACCCTTAAATGCCACAGCCAAATCCGCATTAATTTAATCAGTTTCAATCTAAAGACCAATTTCATCTTGCTGCTCTGAGCAGCAGTTTTGGAGAAGATTGTCAATGAGCAGCTCATCAGATTTGTTTGTCAGCGTGCAGACTATTTACTGCCTGATTAGCCTTTAAACTATTCACAACTTCAGGTCAACTTCAGTCTGGGCAGAGCACCATTCACAGCCTTCAGGAACAGTTTGGACACTGGGTGGCAGTAGAGAGTCACAGTTCCTGCAGCTTTGGTTGTTTTGGAGTTGGGGTGAGAAACGGCTGCACAGACTGTTGACTGTACAAACAGTCGGCTGTAAACGGCAAAAATATTAACGCCTGGCAGAAAATGTCCCATCAAAGTGAGGCATTGATTTGTCTCGCCCTTTTGATGTCCAAAGGTCTGCGTCAAAGAGACTCTCCGGAGGTCTGACTCAGCAGAGAATGATCTACATTCAGGAGAGCTACTCAGAATGATGAGCTCTGTGGAGAGGAGCATATGTAATATACAAGTGTAAAGAGGTTTCCTGTGCATGACTTGAATTTAAGAACAAACAGGAACTTTTATTTGAACTGCTTGAAATTTCAGATGCAACCAACAAAAACATAAATTTTCATCACAACGTAAACATGTTAGTAAGAAGTTGTGCTGGGCCTCATCCAAACAGTGAGTCCTCACAGCTGATTAACGGGACTTTATATTCCCTGTTTCCTCCATCTTTATGCTAATGTTATCACTAAAGATGAACTTTAAATCGATGTCCAATTGAAAAATCAAAAATGCAATTACTCTGACACGCTTATCATTGTGTCTTTTTTTTTTTAAATGAACAGAAGCAACTGCAGCATTAACTGAGGATGTGTTTGTAACAGAACAAAGCCACGTAGAGGCCTGGAGTCACACTGCACTTTTAAACACATTAATTGTAGAGGTACTGTGAGATGAAGCGGTGCAGTTTCTGCCGGTTCTCTGACAACTGGAACAAAGGACTAACGGCCAGGACGCCGCCGCCCGTCTGATGCTCCTCCAAAATCACCTGAATTGAAAATAATGAACAAAAACACAGTGAAGTTAGGTGATGCTCCAGCCACAGCGCTTTTACATTAATAACCTTTTAAAAATTGTGAGGGCTCAGCGTTTCATCTTAAGGAGTGTGCTTTCAGCACAAGGTAAAATGAAAAAGTAATGGAAGAGATAAAACAAAACCTTTCACAACAAGTCAAACAAAACTTAAAATGTAACACTAAGCAAGGTCTGAAGTAATGAGGCCAAAGGAGAGAAACTCCTAGCTGTGATGCCTTCTTTTGTAGTTGCATCAACACTAGAGGAATATTTCCCCTTCGGTTTGACCCGTACATCTTAGACATCGTGCCTCCGTGACATCAGGAAGAAGAACTAGCTGCCAGTCTGAGAGCACAAGGACGATAATGACCGTTTCTCACTGATGACCTCAATAATAAACTTAACAACCATCTCAAGGGATCTTAGCAGATATATGGGTCAATGATGCTCTATTTAAAAAAAAAGAAAAAAGGGACAACCATCCTGTACAGTCCTGATTTGAAAGGCTGAGTGCTAATTTGCATTGAAAGGAAAATTTGAGTAAAATTAATGCAACTGTATCAAAATATTTTCTCTTCCTTCATAAATGGGTGTTTTCTTCTCACCCAGGCTTTGAAATCAGGAGACAATAGATGCTTATTGCTCTTATCCATTAGACAAATGTTTTTGCAAGCTTTTTTTTTTCCATCAACGCTAAACATGATGCAAGGGTGATGATGATCCATCATAATAAACAGGCTAACTTCATGGTCTCATCAAAGCGTCCGTTTAATCCTCAGTTTATGGTGCGAGTGGAGTGTTTTTCATATAAAGCCATCTCATAACCCACAAGAAAAACAGGAAATATGAAGGAGTCTTCCCTTACTTTCCACAACCCAACCAATTTCCCTCAGCAAAAACTTCTTTGTGGAAAAAACAAACACCAGAGCCAAACTTTTAGTATTATATCTGAGAGGATATTAGTAAAAGCAGAAGGTCTTATTATTTACAGGTAAATTACAAATGAATAGACCAAGTTTCCTAAAGTATTTGGTATTCTAGCTTCCTTTGTTCATGCAAAGAAATGAAGTACAATAACCTACAACGCTGAAAAGAACTTCAGCCAACCGTCATTTGTTTATACGTTGCCAGGAAAACAGGAAATAGAGGCAGTAGCCGTATACCGTATGAGGCCAATATTTGGTTTGACCACATTTCTTCCTCAACACAGCCTGAACCTTCTTATCCAAGCTTTCTAGTCATTTCCCTAAGTAGTCTTCAGGAGTAATTCCTCCCGCTTCTTGAAGGACATTTCAAAGCTCCTCTTTGGGTGTTGGCTGCCTTTTGTTCTGTTCTGTCAAGATGATGCTGCACTGCTTCAATAATGTTGAAGTCCGCGCCCCAGGGACGATACATCAATCTCAGACCTTTTACTGCCAGACTCATTCCAATTCTTGGGTAATTTGGCAACCCTCAGGCTTCTCTCCCAGGTTCTTTTCCTTAAGAAGGGGCTCCTTGACAGCCACCCTTCCTGGAGAGCAATTCTGATGAGACAATGGATCAGATCTCTCAGGTCTTTTGTAAGATCTTTCCAACTTCCTAAAGACTTCTCTTTCTGATGCAATTCACCTGCTGTGAGCAGTTTTTTTTAGTCCTCTTTTTGTCCAGTTTCCCCAAGAGATTTTTAAAACATGCTGCACAACATGCAGAGAATTGCCAAGTTCTTTACCTAATTAATGCAAATTTACTCATTTAAGTCTGTCAAAATGTTTTGTTTGGTAAATAAAGGACGTTTTCTTGGGGAAGCTGCTAAAGATACTATTTTAAATTCTTACCAAGCTGTCTTTAGACAGAATTAGAATTAGATGCATTTATATCCTTACATGATTCATAGGTCAGTATAAAATGATTTAAAAAACAATAAGAGGCATTTCTCTGAAAATGGTTGGACACAAGGAGTGGAATTAACATGAGTGAAAAAGCACCCGCTGTCCAAAGAAAAACTAAAAGACCACCAGAAAGCCTGGAGAGCTGTTGAGTCAGGACCACTAAAAAACAAAACAACAAAAAAAGAAACCACCTCAGGCTCTTTAGAATCATAAGATAAAGAAATAATAGTTGGCTCTAGAAATTTGCACAGTATTCCACAATAACATAAATTACATTTAGAAAGAAATGTAATTGTGTTATTTTCTAGGTGGCTATATCTGCCTAAAACATGAGCACGAGTGGCTGGCTTATTCCCGGCTGCATTAGAGTCGGGTTAGATGCATGTTCATGCTGAGCTCGATGCTCCACAATAAAAGTAGGAGCTTATTTTTTAATACAAGATTTAGGGTGCATTTAATGTCACCTAGGAATATTACTAAACTTTTGGACAGCTGGATTATGTCTAAATTTTTGGTCTCAAGCAAAGCTGTAATTCTCAGCAAACGCGAACTCGCACACACACACATAGGCTGTCACTCACCCCAAGGTCTATTAGTGTTCTAACTGCAGTGTGTGCCGCCTCTTCTGAGCAGCTCTCTGTGAGATACAACACAAAGGCACACATGAATCAAAAGAACAGGAAGATAACCAATATAGAAAACCAGGTCGCTGTTTCAGAACAAAGCCACTACCAGTGGGACTGTAATTTTCATTCGATGTATTATTGAGAGGTGCCATTTGGATAGATTCTCACTGTCTTATGTGTTATTTCAGCAACGTGAGAGCATGTGATGCGAGTGTGGGAGCTGCTCTGCTTCCTCTTTGGTCTCTGCTGAATTGTTGAATCAGTGGGAAAAGGCAAGGTGACAAGCTTTTAAAGTTATGACAAAGACGCATTTGTGAGAGTGCAAGTTTTTTGGGAGAGGATGTCGGGTCGAGCTCACCATAGTGCTGTTTCTTCTGATTTGCAGTATCACACAGATAGGAGTATATCTGTGATACAAACTGTGCTTCTGCAGGAGAGACAGGAAAATAAAGGCATTACTCCAGCAAGACATAGTGATGACAGTCTGCTGAGATAGTGGATGGCGTCTTCATCCTTCAGTGCCACACTGTATATTTGTGGCCAGTTATGCGGGTCAGTGCAGACAGTCCACGGCGAAAGACAAAAATCTGAAAATTAATATTCCTTTGAGCTCTGATATTTCTTTTACTTAAAACATTAAGTCCAACATTACTCCTTTTTTATTCACACATAAAAATGTCTACATTTCAAAGCTGAATCAGTCGAACTAAGCGAGTCATGACCTCTCAGCAATGATCACTTAAACATCTAGCACTCATACCAGCCAGAGGAGCGTTCATGAGGTCCAGTGCAGCGGTGGCCCAGCAGAGCGCCCTCAGATGTCCAGCTAGCATGCTGCAGAGGAAGAAGAGCATCTCTGGACACTGACTGGGCTGGCTAATCTATAATGATAGGAAAGCAAAGCAGCAGAGGTCAGAAAAATGTCAAATCAGACTGATGAAGTGTAGGAGGGAAAGATTATTTCCAGTACGCTGAGCATAAAGCAAAACCTGCTGTCAGGAGGATAAAGTACAGCTGCAGCAGTATCGCACTTTAAGCTCTTTAGGAATTTCACCATAAAAAAAAAAAAAGTCATGTGTATCCCACATTCATGCAAACAGATATTAATAACCTGGAAGCTCAGTGTCTCTGGGAATGTGAAGACGTTGCTTCTGTTATATGCTACTGTGTGTTTGAGGAGGAGCAGTGGATAACAAAAAGGTCAAAAGGCAAAAGGTCTGGCACATGTGACTTTAAGTAAATCTCATCTGGAGTAACGCCTGAAAAAAGGAAAAAATGCCAGGAGTAAAAATCAGTTTTTTTCTTTTTCCATTTGTTGTTTTATTAATCTTAGATCCATGAACAAAAACTGACATGTAAACTATTACATCAGACTCTACAACAGGGTTTATAACCTGAATGTTCCTCCAGACTTGGATCTCACCGTGAATAAAAGTTTCCACTGACTGACAGTTTGGGACAAATGCAATTAAAACATTTAATGGTGAACAGAAATATGTAAATTAAGCTAAATATTTTAATTTCTAGATTTTTCCATAAGAATGTTTAACTGGTTTAATCGATGGAAATATGACAAAGAGCTGTATTTCCTAATGTGTTGTAAATATTACTGTGCTGGTTGTGATACCATGTGTAAATTTCAAACCTGAGGATGAATCCACCTTACACAAATCACAGACTGATAATAAAAGCAGTTAAGATAAAGCTCATGGATACTGAACAACTTTGGAAGTCTTTCACAATCTGCTAACAGTTAAAAGATGTAAAAAACAGAGTTCATCTTCTTTTTGGGATCTTGTTGTAATGTTGCTCAGTAGGCTTGAATGAGCGATGAAACCATCGCCATCAGCACACCAGCTCCCACCTACCATCTGTTCACCACCTCCATTTCTCCAAACAACTGGAAATATAACTTTAAATTTGGATTAAAAATCACTTTTGTACAGGTGTAATGGTAATGACTTTTGTGTCTTGGCCCAAGCAGTTTTCTCTATCTTACTAATCGCCTTCAGTCTTTGCAGCAGTTGCACCATGAAGGCCCACCTCGCGCGGTCTCCTCCAAACATTTGACATTATGGTGTGTCTGCTATTTGAACTGGGAAGCATTGATGTGGGCTACAGCAATGTGCAGCAGGGAGAGACTCCTGGTCTATATCTCCTGGGGCAAACTGCTTGGGAGCCAGTTTCATCATAGTGTTTGATGGTTTGTATGACTGCACTTGAAGAAACTTGATTTCCTTTCTTTTTTTTTTTTACCTGACTAACCTTCGTGTCTTGAAGTAACAATGAACTGCTATTAATCTTTACCAAGTTCAGCTACTGTTGACACAAAATGTATTACTGCAGAAGTCAAACAGAGGAGTTTGCCATTTAGTGACACCAAGGAAGGTTCAGCTGTTAACATTAACCCTTCAGACAGAACTGAGTCATATTGCCTTTTTTATGTTACGCTTTTGTATCAGAGTGAATGGGCCTCAAAATTGGAAAAAAACATAATCATGAAAATACTGATAAAAGTGCCTTCGCTTATAAACACAAGTACACAAAATGTGTGAACAAGAATGCTCACATTATTTTTCTCCACTTGTGTATACTTCATTATTCATGCAGGCTTTTCAGAAGCTGTACATCTTTCTTTGCTATAAAGACTGTCAAAAATTACCCTAGGTAATGAGCGAGGCCATTAAACTGGGGGTTTAATGAAAGTACTCCTATCATAATCATGTCATATAGAAATATAAGGAGGAGACATTATACTAAGGAGTGCAGCTGTTGCTGTAAAATCGTGCTTTATTTCATGGTCATCACACAGCCACACAAGGAAAGCCTCTCAAGGGATGGTAGTTTCTGCAGCTACAGCATACTGAATAGTCTGCAGCAGAGATTACAGGCTGCTTCTGTTATAAGCAAACACAATCTGATTCTAATTGTGGAAACTGCATATTTAGGAATTACATAGCATATTTATGAATTAATACATTTTACCTTTCACAAAATATTCTGAAAAACCCCAAAAGCAGCTGTGATAGAAAATAGATCCGAGAAACTTTTTTTGTTGAGCATTTTATAAATACATTACAACAAAATCAATATTGCAGCTGCCTTCTACTGTATAAAAAAGGTGAGATTGGTTGCTGTCAGAGGAAAAAAGACTGAAATGTAGTTGAAGAGAAAGATTTAGTCCAAATAATTGCGATAAGTCACATCACAAGAGAACTGGCTGCGAGAGAAGATGAAAGAAAGTAAAGATGTAAACTCTGCTTCCATCAGCAGTAAATATAAGGTCATCAGAGGAATGCATCAGTTTGCAGGCAAATAACTAACAAGATATGGCAGCGCAGAAAGCTGTGATATAAAAATAAATTGCATCATCATTTATCTTGTACAGAGTCCTCGAGTATTTTCCAGTTGTTGAACGTTTCTATTTAAATTGCTCTTCTGCCTGAAACTCAGATACAGCATAAATTATTCAACTTAAAAAAATAAAAGAGTTAGTACCTTGAGTAAAAAAACAAACATGTTTGCGAATTATATATTTTTTTAAAGTTTTGATGTTTGGGAGTAAAACTAATTTTTAAGCCTCCACAGCAGCAGGCTTTCCTGAAAATTAGGTTTTGTACCGACTTGACTTGGATCACGGCCAGGCTGCTGTGAAAGAACACCTGAAGTGAATTTATCCAGGCAAACAGGAGGAGGTGGGTAGGGAATATTTTCTTTTGCTTGGTATGGAGGTGTTTGCGGTCCTCATTCAGCACCTGATATGAGCAGAGGCGTTGAGTGAGTGCACTGGATGGAGGGTGTACAAAGATATTGTTTGAAAGAGAAACATTGTGCAAACTTTGGCAAAGCTTTCTGTTGAGTGGACAAAGCAGAAGTCAGACTGAGGATTATTTACTGGTGTGGGTGGAAATCGTTCTTACTTAGATTACTGTAGTCAGCCATCAACTCGCTCGTGGTGCAAGTATCTAACAAGAACTTAGATGGATCTGATTTTATTTTTAACCCTACTATTTAATCAAACATTCACACTAATTCAGGGTTAAAAAACGACTTTATAGCCACAAAGTCAGAATACTGGTTGTGTTTGAGGAACAACAAATAACAGTGGCTTCTATCAGGCTTCTTTTGTCTATGTGTTAAAATCTCCTTGAAGAAATCCTCAATTACTGAGTCAGTGCCTTGTATTGATATATACTGTAAGGGTGTGCCTGCTTATGTTACCATGTAGCATGTATGGAAATGAGTCTTTTTATACACTCTTGCTGTTCAGAGTATTGACCATCTATTGAGAACAAAAAGCAAGCGCGAATTTCAACTTTAGGTGCATCCAGACGTTTCACGTAAATTTAGATCCGTGTAAGTATTGCTTTCAGTTGGGATCAGAAAAAGATTTTATAAAATGTAATGCACTCTCAGGTGATGGGAATATGATTGTGTGTGTGTGAATAGGTGAGTGGGAGGCAAATTGTAAAGCGCTTTGGATAAAAGCCCTATAAAACTGCAGTCCATTTACCAGCCCATATCCCAAAATGATCTAATATGAACAAAACCTGAAGCCAAAATGCTCCATCATTAGTAATTTTTTTAAAGCTTGCAATATGTTGTGAGTGCATGGCCTCTCTTTTTTCATTTGTGTCAAGTTTCATCAGAAAACTCCCATTACAGCACACACAGCTCAAAAACAATACTCGTAGCCTCAGCGGTTCCTCATTTCATATGTTCTAGAGAGTACAACCCAAGTCTCTTTATAATAAAAAGTTAAAGAAGAAAAAGTTCTGTTTTGTTCTGGGTAAAAAAAAGAAAAAGAAAGAAAGAAAAAGTCTGACATTTTTGTTGCATTGTGATCTTTAAAAAAACCCCGAAGTGTTAATTGATGACAATGTCTCTGCAGATTCTGTTTGGGTCTGAATGACGTAATGCCAAAGTCACATTGCAGTGTTAGGGACTTTCACTCTAGCACCTAGGGGTACCTTTTCATGTTGCTTTGAAAGATCACATGTAATAATAGTAAAGCTCCTTCTGCGGATGACACATGGCTCTAATTGACATTCAAGCAATGTGACTCATTTGTGTAGGAGCTTTTGTAATGTAGATTTAGTTGCTTCAAAGTTCTTTTTCATGTTGTTCCCTGTATTTTGTAGGCAATCACCCAGAATGTCTCTCAACAAGCATGACATTTTTGTCCCATCTTATAACCTTTTACTTCTATGCAGCATATGAAGTAACCAAAAGGACCCTGTGAAGTTCATTTTGTACCTTGTATGAGCGCAGGTCTTCCTCCTCGCACTCGGAGTCGCTTTGATAGGGGTCATCACTGGTTGTCCAGGTCAGAGCACCCTCCCTCTTCCAGAAATCACAGATGGGAGTGTCTCTGGGAATCTAGATATGATGAAAGACAGAAGAGGCTATAGTTGTCCAACAATAAAGGTTTGTGAAGATGAATAATTTAAAATGCTCCTGGTTATTCTGTATACCACTGCCGGTATCGGTCCAAAGCTGTATGTGTGTGTGCTTGTACTTAGTATTGATAAACGTGTTTGGATACAACAGAACAATATCAATGGGAAAAAACTAGGGCTGTGGAAATGAACATATTAATAATGGTAATTATTATCATGTTAATGAAATGCATAAACTAACCTGTGGTGTGTTGTAAACTGCTGACTTTTGGACTGGTGGAAATTTGAATACAAATGTACTTATGTTTCAAACTTTCTAATTTAATATATTTGCAAAAACC
>JBBDHI010000012.1:3108148-3120998 GCA_037177115.1 Craterocephalus stercusmuscarum | reverse complement strand
CATTACTGTCTTTTCTTAGAATATCCAATTATATTTTCCACCAAGCTCATTCAAACATATTTGTGACACACTCACACTGGCTGAGACCATTACCAGTTAAGCATTTGAATAATTTCAGTAAATTTGCAGCAGTGTTATAGTAAGAGTTTTTTTTTAAACAACAACAAAAACAGGTTATTTGTCTGTGTGTCTTACCAGAGGACTGATCTCATTGCTTTTGGCCTCCCCAAGGCTGAGGTCTGTCAGTCGGATCTCCACGGGGTAGATGATGGAGAAGCTGCAGTTTCTGCGCTGATGTGGTATCACCATGGTGAAGCTGCCCTCCGGACTCTGAGACATGATGTTACAGGCTTTGCACACAAACACACAGACGCATGCACACACAGGGAGAGAGGTTTCAAATTTCAAACAGTTCCCCCATCACCTGAGAAAGTCATTATTGGCACCTTGTGTCACAAAGTGGAAATATCACGGCAAGGGACACAGTTTGGAATGAACATGGAAATTCAAATTCCAGGTCTCATGATAGAGATAAAAAAAGGAAGCTGATAATACTTCATAATATGTAATAAGGTTCAACTTATGTATCTATTCAGTCTTGTTTACTTCTTCATGTACAGTGTGAAAATGTCATTGTTGGATAGAAATGTTAATTATTCTGTTTTACAGCCTTTTAACCAAAATAAAATAAACTTTGACCATGAAATAGAAAACTAACAATAGTCGGTAAAGGAATAAAATCTCACACACTGGCCTGGGGATTTATGTTGGTTATCCAGATAATCCATGCAAACATCCTTTTTATTTGACAGTGTTCTTTCTTAGTGTGTCATTGTCTTTTGGCAGACAGTGATTGTTATGTTGCTTGACACAGTGTTAACACCATGTTTGTCAAGCAGCTGGAAAACAGGTGCATCCCTCTCATTCAATCTCTTCACGTCACTCTCAGCTCTGATTAATGCTTGACCAAGCACAAACGTCCACGAAGAACACACATGCATGCACACAAGCAAGTCCAACAAGTCTAACCTTCACTTCGAAGCACACGTCAAATGAACCAAACCAAACCGACTTAGATGAAATGCCTTGGGACTTCTTTGCCATGCTAGTATTGTTTTTCTTCTTTTTTTCAAAGAAAAGTTTACAGTTGAATTTTCTTTGCAAAACTCTTGCTATGCCATGCTAGGCCATGAACTTCGAAGATGTGTAGCAGGACTCACGCAAAGGGTTGTGCAGTTTTTTGACAGCAAGGGTGAAGCCACTGTCTGGGCTGTGAATGCGAAAGAAGACCATAGCGACATTCTGGGAGGAGCGGCTGGTGACTTCTGCCGTCGTAGAGGAGCAGTAGTCTGTGTAGCGCTCGTGGGGAGGAAGCGGGTGGTCGTGACTGCTGGGAAACTTTTCTCCCTTCAAAACCCAACCATCAAAAATCTGCAGAACACAGAATATAAGGATGATACACGGCAGAGAAACAAACTACATCAGCTGAAGAGCATTAAAAAAATCTATTAGATCAAGATCATTTTATCATCCACCCCCTGCCGCAAAAAAAGTCATCTTTATCTTAGCGAGCTATATCTAATGTGACACAGTCTTAGATTACTTTAGCTTCTCAGGTCATCAGCCTAGTACATAACACGTTACAAGCTACACTCACTTTTGTGAATCATATTTTCATTTCCAGTGCAATTGTTAGTTTTATAAAGAAAAATCAAGTGTGTTGTTGCGTTTCAGTGAACAATTTGTCCAGCTAAAAGGGATATGTGCAGGTCACATATGGCTGCTTTTTGTCTGTAGTTCTCATTTTGACCCAGCGTGTAATCACAATTTTTCAGTCTTTCCCTCTGCCATGCCTTTTCCTTTTTTAGCCCACTTCACCTAAAACTGCATTCTAACTGACAGGCTTGGCATTAGATCTAAAGCCTATGCCTCCCACACTTGCTCCGGGTAACACAATGAGACCAAAGCAGAGAGGATGTGGTGGAGCATTTGGGCTCTTGAACATTGCCTTAAACCTGTTTGGCAACATTTTAATCAAACAGAAGGAGATAAAATAGAATTTCAGTCTCAAACTGAAACGCTGTGAACTTTCTGCTTTCCGCTCAGCAGCGGGGTGGGGAACGTGTGTGCATGAGTTATTTTTGGTGAGTAAGACAACCTTTATGAAGTCTCCAGCATTGCAGTCGATACTGACGTCAGAGACCTCCAGACTGATGATTTCATTGGGCTCAGCAATGATGAAAGCAGCACAAGCCAGTTGTGGCCGGGTTGCCACGAAGGTGAAATAGCCTTCAGTGGCCAGCATGTCCAAGCATCCTGCAAGAATCACGTAAAGTTGTGTTCCCAGCAACCAAAAAGACATCACATTAATTTCCTGGAGACCTACCTAAAAACAAAACCACTCATATATCTGAAAATTAACTTTCCTCTAAAACCAAAATCTTCTAACTAAATATTAAGATATATTAAGAGTGTTTTTAAAAAAAAAAGTAGTCACAATAATGTGTCAATATAAACATGGCTCAGTCACAACAATTGCCTATATGGAAGCACATTTGCTACAGCTACTTGTTTACAATAATATGGGATCAAAATGGCTTTTTAAACAACTCTTTATTGCATGAACATCTGAGATTAAACTTAAAAACGTAAACTTTACGATCAAGTTATAAGCAGTATACTACCATAAGGTAAAGTTGTTTGCACACAGGTTGAATAATTGAAGGTTTTACCATGTTCTACTTGGGAGGCATGCAGCAATGAACAACTCCACGTTCATTATTTATCACAGGCTAATTTATTATGTAAAGAATGTTAGACTGTCTCGCTTAATCTGCAACTGAATAAAACCTTTGTTTAAAACGGTTCTTACTGAGAGGTCGACGGAAAATAAAATCCTCTGATTCTCTTTTCTGGGCCAAACTAAGCAGAGAATATAATCCATCTGAAGGGTCGTTGTTCTACAGAAAGACAGAGACAATCAAACTTTGCAAACAACAGTTTAACCCTCAAGACTTCATCAATAATCCCACTTTTTTCTCATTTTTTTTTTTACAATGAAAACTTCACCGTACCTCAATGTAACGAGTAAACCCCATCCTCGCTGAGATGGAAATGAAAAAAAGCAAGAGCTGTGCGCGCAGAGCCGTCGACATGCTGAGGTGCGTCTCTCGACAAGTGATGCAGAGAAGAAAATAACGACGCTGCCTGCGAGGTGGCAGCTTTTATAGCAGCACAACTGACAGGCAGGCCAACACGAGAGTCACTAAAAACTCTTGAGCCTAGCGCACTTACAATTAGTTTTAATAATGTATGAATAAAATCGCTTGTCCACAACCTTAATAGGACATTTTAACATGCTTGGCGGCGTGGAAACCAATAGAAGCGGATGATTTCGTTAGTACAAAACACAGATTAATTAAAATGGAAATCCTACACGACGTTACATTGTTTATTGGGGGCATTCGTCGGTCGTTGTGATATTTTGGTACATTATAAGCATATAAACTGAGAGCCAGTGTTCAGTTCAAACAGCGAGGGTTTGAAGTTTGAACTGCGGGGGGGCGGTCGTTATTTGAGACGTCAGTGAGGAATTGTGGGGGGGTCACACGTTGAGAGGTTTTTGGCTCCAAGGTTGCTGCTGCCAAATCAATTGTGCGGGAAGCATTGATGATTTCATCCTGGTACGATGGTGGTTTGTTCCTCAGCTCAACCTGTTTTCAGTCATATTCATTGAGGCAGTTTATATTAACTTTATGCTAATCTTCTATGATCGGCGACATGTAGCCTTATAAACTTTATGCTGAAGGAGATGCTCATGTTTTACCATAACCAGTGCTGGTTTCTGGTAACTGGTTACCATACAAGTAGGCTACAGTCCATTTACCATTTACTGGCATGAGCAGGGAAGTGTGGAAACAGCGTCCCTGTTTAAGAGGCTGTTTGATCTCAGTGTTTGTGATGTTCTTGGAAACATGAACCTGGAATCATTGAGTCAGTGTCTAAAATCTTTCTTCTGCTCAGTCTCACTCTGTTTCTGTGCCCTGCAGTTCATCTATATTATCTCACACTAGTAGGATTTTTCCTGCAACTAGCAGTTGCTTAAGAGCTTGCACAGATGTAGGAGGAGACGTTTATCACATTAATAGTTGCTCAGTTTGTCCCCGCTTGATTTTGCTGGTCAACCTCTAAGCCAGAAAATGAACATGCATTTGCATTGTGAATGTCTTTTGAGCTGTGGAGTGAGTCATGTATTACACAACATGATGTAGTAAAAGGAACCGGACTGAATGGGAAATAGTGAGTAAGTCCACAAAAGAGAGACAATGTAAATCACTTGTGACGACATAGCAGATTAATTTAGATGAGACTAATTTTGAGTGTCTGCCTTGCCATTATGAAAGGTCAAACTCATATGTAGCCCAATGTTAGAGATGATCATCATCCTGTTGTACACACATCTCATACAACAATACTTACATTCTCTCATTCATTTGAAATGAAAATGAGAGACTGTGTGTGCAATTATCTTGAGCTAATGGTAGCTGACATTTTCTCCTAGTGATGAAGGTCTATGATGCCACACACAAGACTGTAAACCCCAAAAAACAAAGCAATAATGAGTGTAATGAATAACATTTACTCCAACAGCCCTTTAGCTTGTTGTCTTACAGCGCCGATGACCTATTCAAGGTGTATTACTTTCATTTAAAAGTCAGTGGTCACTGATAATAATTAGTTGTCTGACAGAGTCTTTGATGTCTGAACTTATTAACCAGGGTCTCACTGTTTAAATTAATTTAGCTTGTGAAGGACAAGAGAGGAAAAGCAGAATGTTTGCAAACTTCTAGATGGTGTGTGGATTTAACTGGATGAACAGTGTTTATGGATTGGTGATATCAACAAATATTGGCACGATGATGCCACAATGATGACAGAAATTATTTAAATTTTACTTCTAAATCCAAATTTTTAAAGAAAAAAATATGTTTTGTTGAACATGTAACCTCACATTTTTATAATCATGTGCTAAAGAATTAGCATTTAGTTCTTAACTTCTTCACTGGTTTATTGGCTGAGTTTATTATCTAATCTAATCTAATAAATCATGTCTAACCTCTCTGTTCTTGTTCCCCTCACCCTGAAAATCATCAGGGAACAACTTATCTTGTGCAGACTACAAGTAGAATTAAAAGAGACATTATATTGTCTTGGAAGGAATACAGACCACAGACATTTTGGCTTGTTAATGCGTACTGTAGCACACAGCCATCAGTAACATTGCATAGAATAATGCAAAATACTAATACTCCACAGAAGCAGCAGTTGTTGAGGAAAAATATTATAGCGAATGTAGACAGTGAAGGTTTATGTGTGTATGCAGCGCAGTTGTGTTATGTCCACTGGGATGTTGTTGGTTTGATTAAAATTATTAGAGACATAAATGTTGGACTGTGATATATTGTTAAATAAGTCCACAACAAAGATGTGACAGAATAAGGACAACTACAGATAAAAGAAATGTGCACCATTCAATAAAAAGCTTGAAGATGATGAACTATAAAGTAATGGTAATTCCTGGCAACCTTTAGCTTATCTCTTGCTTTAAAAAAAATGAATTTATTATTTTATTAGTGTGTTTTTTTTGGTTGATGTTTTTCTGAATGATTTTATCATTATTTTTGCTATTTGTTGCTGCCTTTTACTCCTTTTTTAATGCTTTCTTTGGTCCATCTGTAGTGCTTTTCATGTTGTATGTAAATCACATGAATTGAATTCAGAATTATCTTGTACAGGAAATGCACTGAATATTAAAACTTGCCTTGACTTACATAAGAACACCGACTTTCTCACCTTCCTCAAAGGTATATTGAACAAATTTTCTGACTCAAGTTACTGAAGTGTTACAATAAATACTGAGGGTGAACCTTGAGGGGTTGTCAGTGTAGGGTCAGCAAAGACACAAAAAAGCATGCACATTGACAGTTACAACTATGATCTATACAGAATCACAAATGAATCTAATATTTATGTGTTTGGACTGGAGGCATGATCAAAGTCCAAAGAAAGGCCCAAAACCTGAGAGTCCAACCACCATCACACTGTGCAGCATCTTTTAATATATAATACTGATGCATACTGTATGGCACCTAAGTAATGGTTGCTATATGCATTTTTGTAATCGACTGAGAAGTCTTATCAGTAAACTCATATATTGTTGTTTTTTTGTCACTCATAAGACCTAATTAACATCAAGTGGTTTATACTGTAGCCTACCATTGTGGAAGTGAAAACCTCCTCTATCTCAGTAATATAAGACTACCACACCATCTGGTGGCAAATGTTAGAACAGACTTTGTAAGGCTTTTTGAAATGTGACAAATAAATGAGATATGTTTTCTCAGATACAGGTGGAAATGAGGATCGCATACCATACATCCAGTTTCCTTTTTGCGCCTAATTCAGTTTTAAAGGTAAGAGCAGGAAATTTTAAAGACTGTAGCGCAGTGTTTCTGTGATAATCCTTGTTGTCTCAGTGAGACAGTTCCCTCTCCATGTGGTCAAAGTTAAATCACAGTAATTGTTGACTCCAGACCTTAGTGTCTTAACCCTGCTCATAGCCCAGCATGTGGCCTCCTTCACCACACCTGCTCCTGGGCAAAGATAGCACATATCACTAAGTATTTGGCTTCACTATTTATTGCGTGCTGAGTACCCTATATATATACACACACACACACACACACACAAACACACACTTCTTGTTTGGATCCTTCTGTCAACACAGCGGTCCAACCTGAATGCCTGACTGACCCATTCATCTCCTGTGGGGCCCATAATGAGCTGACCCTCCCCGTTTGGACCGACCTGACAGAGAGAGATTACTTTAAAGTCTGCATGGATTTTCCCACTTGCTCCTCCTCCCCATTCCTCCTCCCTGAAAGTGGTTAATTCAAAATACATTAATGAGGAGCGATGGATAAAACACTCTTTTTTTTAATTACCTTCCAACGGAGTTCTTCAGGGGAGGTATGGTGACTCCCATCTCATGCTGGCCAGTTTGTTTTGTTTGATTTAACGTGTTTTCTCATACATTTTGTAATCAGGATACAAAGAATTAGAGTTATTAAGCATCAAGGTGACAAATTACATCATGTAAAGACAGTAAGAGCAGACAGACAAACAGGTATTCTGCTCATATTTAAATGACAAAAAGGTTTGAAGTCTCTGTGATTACAGTGAGAGACTGAACATGTTAGTACAAACCAGTTTTTTTTTCTTTGCTAGAGTAAACCTGGAAACAAGCAAATGAACTGTGTTGATTTATGGATCACCTACATGATAATCCAACAGTATTATTACTGATGCGAATGTGAAATAATTGCTCTGGACCAGACAGGGACCTCTTTCTCTAAGGAATCAAAACCAGCCAGATTTAAATAATTGAGAAAATTTCACTTAAAGACAAAAAAATAAGGTTATTAATTGAAATAATAACTTGCATCTTATCGGCTCAAACTCAAAATAAAATTACTTTGCATCCTATTTGTATACTACTTGTTTGGACATATCCTTCATTACCAGTTCATTTAAGCCTGATGCTGCATTGAGCTATAGCTCTGATCAAAAAACTTGGTCAAACAGAGAAAAGCAAGCCAACATTGAAAGGCACACGAGTGACTTTTTGTTAATTTGAACAAGCACCCTTCCGCATGTCATCAAGTTTCTACTGGGTTGATTAATTTGAACTACTTCCCTTCTTTATGTTAACACAATTTTTATTCCGCAAGCCACTTTTTGATCTGTACAAGTCTCAAGAGGTTCCTGTAGCTCAAACAGTGACCTTTTAACTTATTTATTGTAAAATAATTCTTCAATTGCAGTCAGTAACTGTCTTATATAACAAGTATAAAAAAACAGAGCATCAAATTCATCTTTGCTTTTTTTCCAAATACATTTATAGCTGTGTGTCAGTGTCACTGGCTTCCTAAAGCTCCTCTTACCAAAGAGCAACCAAAGTCCACTGCTATTGGATAGTAGATGGAGAACTCTATCAGTTGTTTTAAGGTAAGCCTTTCATCTTTAAGAAAGAAAAAAATGTTTAATTAAAACCTTGGATCACACCTTGGACTTTAGTTTTTAATGCTGTGGTTAAAAACTAACAAAAGCTTAGTTTGCTCCAAATGATGTACATCTAAACTGAACCTATACAGTAACATGGACATTGCCCCTAACATATAATTTCAAGTTTCCTGGTGGAAGTTTCCTCACTCTTTCTGAAGCATTTCTGCTTTGTTCAGTGAAGGTGGGTGGGCCTTTGACACTCAGTAAATGTGTTCCTTCATCATTCAGCCTCCACTGTGGTCTAGCCGGTCTTATCCAGCCTAATAAACATTGATTAGTCCACATAATCAATGCACTCAATGACAATGATTCAGTGCACTGCATAAATGTATTGACTGCAATCAGCTATAAACAGCAACCCACTTTTTCATACATTTTCTGCATTTTATTATCTATGTTTTGATGGAACAATAATTGTGTGACCCCCTGAAGAGCTAACAGACATATTTCATTAAGTGACACCGAGATGAGGTAAAAATCTATTGACCATCTGTCCCTCTTTTTTTAAAATAAATAAATAAATCTATGAATGAATAATTTATTTCCCAGGCGTGCAAACCACCCAACCTCGCCAGAAGGTGGCGATGTTTAGCTGCATTAAAGCAGGGACAGGTTTTTCATGCTGTCTTATCATTAAGTGTTTATACTATATATTTTTATACGTTTGTATTTTAGTAAAAGAAATTGAACGAAACAAAAAAAATGTCATATTTTCAGAAAAATAAATACAACAACTGCTTAAAAGTGTATAATCCCACAATAGCCTATTAGTATCAATTTAGCCAGCTGCACTCAGGTTAAACATTTGAAATCAAATCTAGCATTTCAATGTGGGGTACGAAAGTTTTGGGGAATACCAAAACACAGATACCCGCTTGTTCTAATACAGAGAGCACAATCTTAAGTTAAACCATACGTATCAACTTTCAGAAATCTGTTAGATACAAAGTGAAAGTGTGGTAGGAAAACCCCAACGTCAAGCATGCAACTTGGTGCTCCTGGTTTCTGTGGCCATGCATGACCAGGTCATGTAATGAATGTTGATAAAGTAGAAAAGCTGGTTTAATCAGGACGGATCACTGTGCAGAGGTGGAGAATGTCAGAGAGAGCAGGCACAGCTGCTTAGTGAGAAATCCAATATTGACTGTCGGGATAAATGTCCTGCATATTCTCTCATCTGTCCCAGGGGCCATGGTATTATGCCTCTCACGTTAGCACTCCTAATTGGATTAAAAATGGCTTGTTATTGGGAGAAAAATGACTGAAAAAACTATCATGATTATTGCCTCTCAACAATGTTGACTCCCAGAGCTGAGGAGGTAAAGTAATTGCCTCTGCTTGGAAAATGTCAGAATCAGTTGATGCATCCACACGTACGCTCATGCTCTGCAGATGAAGGGATTGGGCTGAAAGAACCAGATGATTGTTTGTGATTTAAGTCCAAATCACCACGGCAACATTTAGCAAGAAATGTCTAATCACAGATGATCATTACTGACATTAATTTTCTAGTTTCATCTGTACTTCCTTTTTTTTTTTTTTTTTTTTTACAAATTAAAGTAGCTTCATCATCAACTCCAGTTTTATTTTGTTACTAACAAATCCATCAGGTACCCACTGGGTTTTGGTTTGTGCACCACCAGGAGCCCTCATTAACAGAAAATAAATGCTTGACGTCATAAAGCTGACAGAGTCTCATTCATACTGACACACTGGCTAAATTACACATAAAAGCTCTGATAACATCATCATTAAATATTGATTTTTAAGGCCGTTTGACGCAAAAACAAAATCCACCAATAATCTGCTGGCGAGGAGATTTGGATCGGCCGCACCGAGACGACTGATTCCAAAAGGGCTTCTTGCAAGAAAAGGATAGACAGAAGAGAAGAACAGGAAGGAGAGAAGAGGGAAAGAAAGGGGGAGGGAGGATGGAAAGCAGAAAGAGGTAAAGGGTTGGGGGAGTAGAAAGAGATTTAAAGCTGAGGCTCAGAGCAGATGTTAGTGTTGATGATGATGGATGTAGGTTGTTGAGATGCAGAGTTGTTATCATGAGAGGCACTCGCTGGCTTCTCACAGCACACTTTCCCCCAGATGTCACATTGACTGTGTATGTGTGCGCGTGTGTGATGCTTTTGTGTGTTTATTCCACAGCAACAGAGAGAAAGAGATGAAATGAGCAGCCCACATGTTCAAATTAGACACCAAATCTACTTGATCTATGCTGGATCTTGTGAAATTATGTATTCAATGCTGTTTAATGAATGAAAATTCCCCCTCTGTCTAAACTTTCATCGACTATCACAGCAGCAAACAGATGCAATGAGATACAACAAAGGAGAGTTTAGACACTGATTGGCACAGATGAGGCTAATGAACAACTACCTTCAACACTCTTAGGTGCAGACACAGTGAAAAGCAGCTGCCACTAATGGTCTGAATTGGATTAATTTAAGGATTTTTTTCAACCTTTTCTCACACAAGAGTGTGGTTACATTCTCCTCTGTCAAACCATGTGTCACTGGGTTACCCCATACATCCCTTCATTCATCTAAGTTCTCCAAAACCTGCACACATCAGCTGCACACACATACACACACATGCACATGTTAGCAGCAGGTGGTCAATGTGTGAGTGAATGAATGGGGACATGTTGAGTGGTGGTAACCTGCCCCACAGTCTAACTAACCAGATAAAAGGTGCAGGACAGAAACATGCCGGTAATTGATTGCTAATTAGTTCTTTTATTATCCCCCCATTGTGTCATGACAGAGCTTTGCCCCGGGTTGTCTATTCACAGGGTCTGTAGCCTCAGAGCAAGGAAATAAGCATAGTCCATAATGAGACCCGCTGATGACAGAAGCTGCAGGGTACAGATGCAGGAAATCTGAAGGTGTAAATCCATAGAGGGGAACTCCAGTCTGAGAGCTGCAGCCCTGAAAACTTTCAATTTTTCCCTGCTCCAACCCACCTGATTCAGATCCAACAGCTTATCAAGTTCTACACAGTCACTCTGTAATTTGAATCTGGTGTTTTGGAGCAGGGAAGCATCAAAAACTTGCAGGACAAAGGCCACGGTTGTAAATGATTAACTTCCTTTTTTCATGTTATCCATAACATACTGTATGTGTTTTTTTTTTCTATTCAAAGTGATCACAAAACACAATTTTCTTGCATCTTCCATCCCCAAATTCATGTTACAGCAGACTATGTGCCATTTCCACTAAGTTTTATGCCCGCATCTCTCTCCCTCTCTCATCAGTGCATGAGAAATTACCTAATGAGGAATGGGTCGCACATTTCCACAAACTCATTAACCCGCGAGCGAGTGAGACTAATTGCAGCGTTTGGGTAATGTGATTTCACATCTGTTACTGCAGCCCAGGACACAGTAGTAAGCATAGGGCCGGATCTGGTGGGCTGAGACACACATAGAGCTAGATGTCCCAGATCAACAAACATATAGGCCGACACCAGCTCCAGCCTGGTTGGGTGGAGCAGCAGTCAGCCTGCTGTAGTTTGAGCGTTTGATCAACTGATGTGCAGTATCTTGTAATTTGCATAGCTTATTATTGACTCCTGCTTGGATGGGTAGTGTCGAGGTAAATTTATAAGAAAAATAAAGCAATGAGTTTGAGTTATTAAGGAAACAAACAAGTGTTTATTTTTAATGGTATTTTAAAGTGTTTCTCTCTGTTTCCCAGAAGATGTCCAACTGTTCTAAAATATAATGTGAGTTTTAAAGGGTTTATTAACTATTTTCTGTGGATAAATGAGTGTAACATCTACTTCACATGTATTGCTGTAAGTACATACAACTGATAGCATGTCATTGCAATTTATTTCCATTCAAAGAGGCTATTTTCAATTATCTTGTGGTTTTTCATCCCTGGTGAGTCATTTAGCTTTCTTCTACTCTGTAAGATAACAGATTACAGTCTGGTGGTCGCTGTGTCAAATTTGAAATGTGACAGTATAAAAAAAAAGATCCTGTTTTTATTGTATTTTGGAAAACTTCTCAGCTATCTCATTCAAACTAATTGCTTATTAAACAGTAAACACTGCTGGCGCTCACACACAAGGAAATGTGAAGGCAAACAGAAATGAATAACATTTTGCTGGGTCTTGACTTGGTTTGGTATTTTCAATAATTCACTAAATTACTGCAAACAAATTTGTGTTAATAGAAAAGGTGGGAACCAACTGTTTAATATGGGAAAAGTAATATACTTTTGTTAATTATGATTAATCCTTTGTTTAACCTCACTGCATTGTTACAGAAACTCCAATTATAAGTTTACAGGCAGTGGGACTGCTTATGGTAATGCCATATCTCATCAATTACTATCCCGTGACCATAAATTGGCCTCAGCGTTGGCAAATGAGATGAGGTTAACACGCTGATTAATTTGAGCTGCTGTGATTTCAGGCTCAAGTTGACACTTATACTCTTTGACACAGACAGTGGGGTCCGCTCACTTTCATAATGGAAAAATTTTATTTACCTCTTTCAGGGCTGCTACCCATTCTGCAGGCATTACATTCATCATCATTGAAATTAAAGCAACGCAAGCACGGCGAGAGGTTTTCTCATTACAAAACTAATTTAAGGAATTTTAAAAGAAATGCCAAATGATCAAAAACATACAAACGCTCAACAACTTTACACTGTTTATCAGTATTTTCATCTGTGACATTTGTCCTAATAAACTCTAACTGGGCTTTC
>JBBDHI010000012.1:3004484-3019602 GCA_037177115.1 Craterocephalus stercusmuscarum | reverse complement strand
GCAGAACCTATTGATTGCTAACTCAAGAGTTATTAACAGTTATTTTCTTCTTTGGGGTGTGGTACATTTAAGCTCCAGACCCCTGTAAGAGACACAGCGATGTCATTGATGGCTAAAGTGAGGTGAAGGTTTTCTCTTTGTGTGAAACAGATGGGTTTCTTTGAGCAGAAGCAAGCTCAAGCTCATTTTTCACCACTCAGCACAACATCATCTCTGAAGTCCTTGCTGTTCGCTGAGGACTACCCATCTGTCCTCTGCAGTGAAAATAAATCAGTATCTGAAAGGACTGAGAGTACTGCAGACAGAAGATATGATATGCCTTTCATACTAATCATTTGATCAAGCTGTCATGGTGAAACTCTACAGTACAGCTTTCACTCAAACTGCTAACAAGGTTTTAGTTCTTCTGCTTGTATGTCAGGGCATTTTATATTACAATATAAAATCACAGCACTCAGTACTGTAGCTGCCTGTTCAGACCTGCATGCTCTCCTGTTGTTTTCCTGTCTTAACTTGTACATAACTTATTATTTATAAAACAACTTTTCACATCTCTCTGTTGAAGCACTCCAATGAGGCCCATGTTCATACTACTGTCAACCCTAACCCTAACCCTAACCCTAACCCTAACCCTATCTGTGCTGAACCCTTTTTCTGTAGTAAGATGTTCCCTCATTTGGCCTTTTGACGGTGGAGATGGAGAGCGCTGACATCTTACTCGGAAATGTTCAAATCATGAAGTGGCCCCTTTTGCCCTGAAGAGGAACATCTGCATTATTGTTTCATTTCTCACGCAGGTTACAGAATTCTTGCCTTTGTGTAAAGATGAGTGTGGACGATACAGCCATTGTTGGAACAATCAGCAACAACGATGAGACACCATACAGGGAGGAGGTCTGAGCCCTGGCGGCCTGGTGCAGCGACAACCACCTCAACCTCAACACCAAAAAGACAAAAGAACTCATCATCGACTTCCGGAAGACAAAGCCCACATCACACTCAGGCCTGAGCATCAACGGGGAAGAAGTGGAGCAGGTCAACAATTACAAGTTCCTCGGTCTTCACATCTCAGAGGACCTGAGCTGGACTGTGAACACCACCCACGTCATCAAAAAGGCCGAGCAGCGCCTCTTTTTTCTGAGAACACAGAAGAGGAACAAACTCCCTCCACGTCTGCTGTAAAACTTTTACCACTGACTGCACAGTAAAGAGCGTCCTGAGCTACGGATGTACGGTGTGGTATGGCAGCTGCACGGGCGTGTGAGAGGAAAGAACTGCAGCGAGTCATCAAGACGGCCCAGTGGATCACTGGCTCTTCACTCCCACGCCTGGAGGAGATCTACTCACACCTATTCCTCCGATGAGCCAAAAAGATCCACAAAGACCCTGCCCACCCAGGACAAACTATTCTCCAAACTCCCCTCTGGCAGACTCAGAGTAATGAAAGCTCGCACCAACAGACTGAAGAAAAGCTTCTTCCCCATGGCTTTGAAGAGACTGCTGGAGGGATCATCATCATGACCCACCAACGCTACCACCACCACCACACACACACAGACAACTACCTTCTAGCTCAACGGACGATAACTTCTTGCACTTGAATTTATGACTGCATCTTTACAATAGATTAGTTATTTTATTTATTATTTATTTATTATAAAAGTATGTGCACTTGACTGCACTTTACTGCTACTGCTTTTTGTTGTTGTTTTTTTTATTTTTTATTTATTTTATTCTTTTTTTCTTTTTTATCTTGAAACTACTGCTGCTAAATAATGAAGATGTAACCAAACAGAATTTTGTTTTATTCATACAATGACAATAAAGCTTCTACTACTACTCTACTATAGTGTACTATAGATCCCTCTTGTGCCCAAAAGTAATATTACATCATATATTAAAAGTTATTAAAAGTGACCAGATTTTCTTTTTTTCTTTGTTTCTTCTTTTTCGATGAACAACTATGAGCATAGAGGAGATAAGAAACAAACACGTTTTTTCTCCCCATTTATGACAAATCCACAAAGAATGGTTTATTTCAACAAAACGTTTTCTTCAGCTTGAGTTGTGATTGGACCAGAGGAGGGGGTGGAGGTAAACAGAGGAGGGTGGACTGGGTGGTAATGGGACAGAATGGACGTCACTGACTGAACTGAGACATAAAAGAAAATGTATAAAAATCACAAGAAATGAAGAGGTAGTTTTGTGTTGGCTCTGCAGTGTCTCACGTAGAATAGACTTCATTTTCTGGCATGTTCATGTTCAGAGGATCAATTCACAACCACTCTGCCGAAATATTAACATCCAATAGATGGCACATGCAAAAACACAAAGTTGTGTCAGCAGTAAATGTAAGACCAACTTTTGTGCTGCAGCCTGGCTGAGAAACACGCAGCAAGTCCAGCACTTGATTATTTTTTTAGCAGTCAATAGTTAACCACGGCTTTATCAGTCGCAGGCTGCTCACATTATAGATTTTCTTTCTCTCCAAGAAGCTTGCAAACATGCCACTTTGTTAACCCTCTTCTGTTGCCCTAATGCCTAAAATCTGGCCTTTTTCCCAGCCAGCCTCCCTCCCCATCCTCACATTTGGATCTATTTCAGCTCTGGCCTTCTGCAAAGAGTTCCTCCCCCTATTCAGTCCACAAAGCCTCTCCTTTAACCCTCTGCCTTTGGTCACTGAATTTTTACAGCCTCATTTCAAGCCCAAGCCTGTAAGAACTAGTTGTATACGCAAGGAAAATGTAACTGAGTACAGTGGGTGGTCAGTGTGTGTGAAACTCCCACTGGAATACCAGGAATGACTCAGAAGAAACTGGATGAGAGTGATATTCACTTTGTAGACAGATTTCAGGGAACAGATTATATGCAGTAACTTCACTGAAGGTCAATCAAAATAGCTTGATGTGGCCTTTGAGTTATTTCTAAGACTGGACAAGGAAAGGAGAGAGTTGAGGGGCAGCCACAACGTGGCTTAATCAATGCTGTGAAGTGGAAAGAAAACGGACACAAAGTTCTACACTAAATCTAAAAGAAGATCTCTGAATCAAAGAAATAACCGTATCGTTCCAAGTTTCTGTGGAGCCTTAATTACATGTTATATAAGTCATTTGGTCAGTCAGCATGATGTAATGTGGGCAGTGGACATGTGCATTTTGCTGCATCTGGACGTGTTTTCTGAACAGAGTTGTGGTTCACTGTACACTTGGAATTTGAGGTCTCTTCCACCATAGACATTGGCTTTCTGAATTCGCGCCACAGTGACGTATGAAGCATTGGAACTATTTCTGCTTTTACACACAAATACACTTGGAAGTTCACACCAAAGGTTTGTAAGAAACAAGTATGCAAAGGAAGGAGTTCAGAAGGTTCGAGTCAGGGTTGTCTAAGATTTTAGATGATGGAAAATTGTCTCCAGAATTACAAGGAAAAACATAATATGCATACTTTTGTATGTATTCTTCACATTTTATTTTTAAGTTATAGTTTCAGGTTTTGAAAATTCGGTGATTAACTGAACGACATGAGCTGGAGGATTCTGCACAACAGAATATTTGCATATGAGCATCAAAATTCTTGAATTTATTTTAACACTTTTCTTTTACTTTTTTAACATAAGATGCGATCAGAGCTCCAGTTCAAGCTGATGAAAGCCTGGGATGAACCAGTAGACTGAAGGCAGTTTTCTGAACTTTGACTCTGTTGATAAACACATGAAGACGGCCTATCTGTAACATTCTCCCTGAAACTGGATAAACCCAGCACTGGCAGAACTATACACACAACCTTTCTGCTGAAGGTCAATGATCCACGTATCTTGGTGTGTGAGTGTGTGCATGTGTGTCTACTAAGGTTCAATGCATCTGTGTGAAGCAAATAATGACAAGGATAAAAGCAGTGGGGAAATAAGAAGTTCTTTGTGGTTTACCTGGATATACACAAGGATACACTTTATGCTTTCGCTTATGCAAGGCAGCATGCATGGCGTGCAGCAGTTACCACTAATTCATATTAGTGGTATTATCATGATATTATTGATACCACAAAGCATCAATAACAACAGTAGTGTCATTCTTTCATCATTTTGTTGCTGCGAAACAGACAAATGACATATATATAATGTTTCATGCTGTCACTATGCAGGGCCACAGACACTGCATGGCCAATAAATGAACAAAGGAGCCAGGAAATAATGATTTTGCTGCGGAATTTACTTTGGGTATCTTCAGATTATTAAGATGACTGCTTATCTAAGGTGATTATTAGCCCAAAGGCTACACATCCTTGCTACAATCGGCCCAGGTTCGAGTCCTTGGGACCCTTTGCTGCATATCATTCCCTGCTCTCTCTAACCCCTTTTCCCGTTGAGCTACTGTTAAGTAAAGGTCACTAGAGCCCCCCAAAAATTCCTTAAAAAAATATAACAGCATATCCATTTAAAATAATACAATAAAATGTTTAATCAACTACTCTGAGCTTTCAATGTACTTACTAAAGCTTCTTTCCATGGCTTAAGATTTGAGTTTTAAGATCTTTGTCTTTATAAAAATCTATATTTATCTATATTATCTATATTTATTCATTGATTGAGACCATGTGTTCCACACACCCACATATCAGATGTGTTTTTTTCTCAATACTAACATGTGGTGCAGAAGAAAAACTCATGTCTTCAGGCCTTTTCAAAAAAGTCCCAGCAGCAGAAATATAAATTTATCAAACTAACTTTCTCAGGAAGCAAATATGAGAAGAACTCTTGCACAAGAGGTTCTAAAAATGTACAAACACTGCAGGAAACTATTTTACACACTCCATGTGGAGTCTTGTCCAATGCAAGGTGGCCGTCATTTATTGCAGGGGTTACATAATAATGATTTTCAGCTCTGTTTAACAGAACTTAAGTCGCTTTGGATAAAAGCGTCTGCTAAATGACGGTAGTAGTAGTAGTAGTAGTAACTTGGTCCCTACTGTTTGTGTTGCACCTCTCTATGACCCTCAATTTGCTTATGACTTACGTAGCTCAGCAACTACGGAGTAATGTTAATCTTAAACTGTCAATATTATCTGCACCACTGTTAATGTGTTACACAACCGGTTCTCTCTCTCTCGGTTTTTACATAAAAAAAAAAACTCTTTCCGTTACCTCAGCTGACTGGTATAAGCTGTGCCATCTTCATTGATCTTTGAGCCAGACCAGGTTGCTTAATCTCCAAATGAATGTGAATTTGGCAGCAAAATTACATCCTCCCATTGCCAGGCAGCCATTTAACACTTGTGACAAGTAATTCTTAGCCGTCTTCAAGCCAAGAAGGGGTTCACCGTTACCAAGTGCCTTGTGCTGCAACTGAAACAAGGAGAACATGCCACCTACTAAGAAGGTAACACTGGCTCTCTGAATATGATTCTGTACATGTTGTGTTACCCTGCAGAAACTTTTCTGAAGCGGCACACAAAGCTAAACATCATGGAGTGTATGGAAACTGCCTGGCATCATGCTCCTGTCGGACAATGGACTGAGGTTTATCAAAGAAGATGCCAATGTAACCTTTATGTGCATTAGCATAGACAGCTAGATTCAAGCAGTCACTGCTGGACGGTCTCAAGCTAAAAACTTTTTTTCACATATACTCCTGAATCATAATATTATCATTGTGCACAGATATTTGCTCATTTCTGAACCACATCAACTTATACACAGTATTTACCTGCCTTAATATTGACCCCTTTAGGTAAATCATTAAAAAATTTACAACATACCCTAAACATGACAAAGTTTGCTTTCATCAGTGCGACAGCTGCACAGGGAGTTCCTGCGGGCAGGAGCTAATGTCATGCAGACTTTTACTTTCTATGCCAGCGATGACAAACTGGAGAACAGGGGTCAGACACTAAAATTCACTGTGAGTAACAAACTTTCTAACATCCCAAATCTCTCCTGTATTTATCAGTGAAGTCGTAGGTGTTGTGTATTATGAATAAATGTATCATGTCTGACTCACATTTGTAGGGAGCACAAATTAATGAGGCAGCCTGTGACCTGGCAAGAGAAGTAGCCATTGAAGGAGATGCGCTGGTTGCAGGTGGAGTGTGCCAGACTCCATCCTACCTGAGCTGCAAGAGTGAGACAGAGGTGAAAGCCATCTTTAAGAAACAGTTGGATGTTTTCATAAAGAAGAATGTGGATTTCCTAATTGCAGAGGTGAATTCATGTTTCTTTTAAAATTCTACTCTAAGTTCATTGCATCAAAGATTATTTCTGTATGGAATATGATGAATAAACAGTGGTGAATGTGATTGCAGTACTTGAGGTAGCAGAGTGGGCAGTGCAGGTCCTAAAGACCAGCCGGAAGCCGGTCGCTGCCTGTCTGTGTATTGGACCAGAGGGAGGACATGCATGGCATTTCCCCCGGAGAGTGTGCTGTCAGGCTGGTGAAGGCTGGTGCGCATTTAACATGGCATACTTTCTCCTTTCGCTTCTCTGGTTGAAAAAGAGAGTAATGATTTCACAATCATCTCTAGTTGCCCAGATTGTGGGAGTCAACTGCCACTTAGACCCCATGACCTGCGTGCAAGCCGTCAAGCTGATGAAGGAGGGAGTGGAGAAGGCCGGGCTGAAGGCTCACTACATGGTGCAGCCGCTGGCATTACACACTCCCGACTGCAACTGTCAGGGATTCATCGATCTGCCAGAATTCCCCTTCGGTAATATGCTCTGCACACCAGTAGAGTAAAAAACAGACAGTTGTCCAGCAACCAGCCTGTCACTTTTATCTTATTTATCTTTCCTGTTTCAGCCTTGGAGCCCAGGATCCTGACCCGCTGGGACATACACAAGTATGCCAGAGAGGCCTACAAGGCCGGTGTCCGATATATTGGCGGCTGCAATGGGTTTGAACCGTACCACATCAGGGTCGTGGCAGAGGGGCTTAGCCCTGAGATAGGAATAATGCCCCCTGGAGCAGACAAACATGGAATGTGGGGTTCTGGTCTGGAGATGCACACCAAACCTTGGGTCAGAGCCAGGTAAAACATCTAAAACTACCCAATACCCCGAACTCTGCATGATTCCAGGACTAAAATGGTTCATCTTTTCTTCTTTCCTTTTATCTCCTCCAGGTCCCGCCGTGAGTACTGGGAGAACATCGCACCTGCATCTGGTCGTCCTAAATGCCCATCTTTGTCCACTCCAGAGGGCTGGGGTGTGACCAGAGGCCACGCTGAGCTAATGCAACACAAAGAGGCAACCACCTCCCAGGAAATGAAACACGTACTGGAGATGCAGAAGAAGGCCAAGTCCTCGGCATGAGCAAGACCACTTCATCCTGCATCCCTTTCATCTGTCTGCAAAACATGGATGGAGAGGGATGAGTGAAGGCATTCCCCTTTCAGTTCAGATATAACAGCAACGTAACAGCACAACTTGTAACAGCAACGCTCCAGCTGTGGAGTGTTAGAATGGCAACCCCACAACAATAAACCCAAGTTTGTAACTTGATTCTAATACTCTGTCTTGTCATTGTTAAATTAGTGCAAATAGATTGCTACAGCAAACAGAAACCAAAACACATAATAACACATATTTCACATATTCATTGAATTGTTCGAGGTATTTATCTACTGAGGAAAAAATGGCTACTGAAGGTCATTAAAACAGAGATCCACAAACTAAGAGTGGGGCTTTCAAAAACATCAAGAACAGTAATTAATCCGGACCAAACTAGCAGTAAACACTGGTACTCCTCTCATTGAATCAAAAAAAGGGGAGGGTAAGGAGTAAACATTGCAGTTGTGTAACTTGCCTGTCACCAATCAGAGAAGCCCTTTGTGAGATCCCTCCCCTCCTTTAGGCAGATTTATTGTGGCCCCGTGCTACACTCCAATGTCACTTCAGCTTCTCAAAGTCTGAGCAGTCAGGGGTCCAAACAGCTGCAGGAAAATGGCACCAACAAAGAAGGTATGTGTGAAAGCAAGTTACGCTCTCAGAACTTTCCTGGAGAATATCCATGCAGGAAACAGCTAGTTTATGAAATACCTTTATTAGTAATATGTGTCACACTCCAGCTGCACGCTGCATTACTGAAGAATTAAATTGGAATTTTGGCTCAATTAACCTAAATTATAACTGATGCAGTTTACAGCAGCATGGCTGTGTGGTGGTTAGCACCGCACAATCACAGCAAGAAGATCCCTGATTTGAGCCTCGGCTGGGGGGGGAGTTCCAAACAGAGGCCTTTCTATGTGGACTTCATGTTCTCATGTACATATTCTCCACATGAAGGTGTGGGTTCTCTCTTCTTCCTTCTCTTCTTTCTCCCATCGCCCAAAGACATCCATGTTAGGTTAATTGGTCACTCTAAATTGTTGTCCTGGTTGTCTGGTTGCCCTGCGATGGACTGGTGGCCCATCCAGGCTGCAACTTGCCTGCTGATTGCTGAGATAGGCTCCAACTTTCCAGTGACCCTAAACTGGAATAAGCAGTATAGAAAATGAATGAAGACAATTGATGTTTTACTAATGTATAGTGTTGGAATCTCCTTTCCCAATCTAATTGGGCTTGCAGAGCTGGGGGAAATATTGTGACTTTTTGGTTGTGTTTTTATGTGAGGTATATCCCGGGAAGAAGGATTTAATCTTCCTACAGTATGTGTTTCACAGCTGGCATGCCAGGTCACATTTCTCTGGTCGTTTAACCGGGCAACCTTTGATCCCAAAAAAACAAAAAAATCCATGCAACTGCAAAGATACTATTTTCAAATCTCTCATAAAAACATGTTTTTAATGATTTATCATTGAAATTAGATAAAAGTTTAATTTCTTCCCTTCTTAAATTGTTTGAGAAGTAAAAAATATATATATTTATTTGTTTCTGACCTAATTTGCTCTCCCTTAATGATTATTAACATAGGGATTTCATTTCATTTCTGCACTGAGAATAAACTGTCAGTAATAAAGTCTCTTGAGAAGATCTGATGGTGATGGTCACATGACGTGATTGCACACACCGTAGAGTTCTTAAAGGTGTAAATGATCATTTCCATTCATGCAATCATGTCATGATCAGCACATTGATTATTATTTAGTCAAGATTTAACACTTGATGATGTGCAAATTCATTTGTGCAATCAAAACTGCAATAAACATAAAACTTTTACATCCAGATAAGTGTTTTGGAGTTAAAGGGTGCATGTAAACCTCTTAGAAGGTTCATGCTCACTGTGAACAGTTGGAGCAAGATCTGATGGACTGAGATAAATTTATGTCAGCTGGTGTTCTCAAAGTTTTCCTAGAAAAAAGCTTCAGTTGCTCAGCTGGAGAATTTGCCGATTGCCTAATCCAGATATTCTCCACTACTGTTACTCTGAGCTCACACTGATTAATGATCACAGGGAATCTTGGAGCGTCTGAACGCTGGGGAGGTTGTCATCGGCGATGGAGGTTTTGTATTTGCTCTGGAAAAAAGAGGATATGTGAAAGCCGGACCCTGGACCCCCGAGGCTGCTGCAGAGTACCCTGAAGCAGGTGGGAGCAGTACTAATCCGTTTTATGTGGGTCGAGGAGGGGCAGACTCCAAAATGTAAAATCTCTAACCTATAAATGAGTACAACAGGAACTCTTTAAAGAAGCTTCTTCACTGTTATTTACAGGGATTATCTACAACCTATCACCAGATGTTTCAGTTAAAATGGCTATATATTTACTCTCTTGATGATTTTCAGTGCGTCAGCTGCACAGGGAGTTCCTACGCGCCGGAGCCAATGTAATGCAGACCTTCACCTTCTATGCCAGTGATGACAAGCTGGAGAACAGAGGCAACAAGCTCAGATTCACTGTAGGTGAAATTACTAACCGCATCCATCAAGAATAACATTACTTAATGCTTATTTAGATTTGAATTAGTCTAATTCTCACTTTTGTTTTGCTTTAATTTACCTTTGTTCTGCAGGGAGCTCAGATCAACGAGGCCGCCTGCGATCTGGCCCGTCAGGTTGCCAATGAAGGTGATGCTCTGGTTGCAGGTGGAGTGTGCCAGACTCCATCCTACCTCAGTTGCAAGAGTGAGACAGAGGTGAAAGCCATCTTCAAGAAACAGCTGGATGTTTTCATCAAGAAGAACGTGGACTTCCTGATTGCTGAGGTAAAGATAAAGAAAGCACTGCATAAACTGAAACCATTTGTTCAACTCCTCAAGGAAACATTGGACTTGATTGGATGTTTTGTCCTGCAGTACTTTGAGCACGTTGAAGAGGCTGTGTGGGCTGTGGAAGTGCTGAAACAGACAGGGAAACCTGTGGCTGCTTGTCTCTGCATTGGGCCCGAGGGAGACATGCATGGTGTCTCACCAGGAGAGTGTGCTGTCAAGCTGGTTAAAGCCGGTATGTAAAGTAGTCTTTGATATTCCCACAAAATTATTTATTCCCCTTAAATCAAAGTTATATTAATATTGCTGCAAACACATTGCACATGCCAAGAGAAGTCATATATTGGTCCTATTTTTTCATCACAGTGACTTTGCTAACTTGCAGCTCTGACACATGCATATTATGAATTAACATTTGAACTTGAATCTTACTGAAGTCCACAACTCTGCCAAGTAGCTTTCTGCTCATTCAGAAGCAGAAGTATGTAGAAGTATGCCAACAATCGAGCCACAGCTGCAACTCCCAGCTGGTTTTATTTAACTTAATAATGCACTAAACAGTCAGCTCATATTACTATATGCTCTCTAGGTGCCCAGATTGTGGGAGTCAACTGCCACTTTGACCCCATGACCTGCGTGCAAACCGTCAAGCTGATGAAGGAGGGAGTGGAGAAGGCCGGGCTGAAGGCTCACTACATGGTGCAGCCGCTGGCCTTCCACACTCCAGACTGCAACTGTCAGGGATTCATCGATCTGCCAGAATTCCCCTTCGGTAATAATTTACCACTTTTATTCCAAATCTGTGTGTGAAAGTACACACACTGGCCATGCTCTGTGTCTCTACATCATCTCCCTCTAGTGGTGGATTGTGTGAATGTGCAGCGGTTCATATGAACTAGGGTTAGTTAATTTAATGAGTTAATTTCCTGTCAGGTCTGGAGCCCAGGATCCTGACCCGCTGGGACATGCACAAGTATGCCAGGGAAGCCTACAATGCCGGGATCCGATTTATTGGCGGCTGCTGTGGGTTTGAGCCGTACCACATCAGGGCTGTGGCTGAGGAGCTCGCCACTGAGAGAGGCATCCTCCCAGCGGCATCAGAGAAGCATGGATTGTGGGGTTCTGGTCTGGAGATGCACACCAAGCCCTGGGTCAGAGCCAGGTAAGAAACTAAACATGACTTTAAAAACTGTCAAATTTGCTACAGAAGGTCAGCACCATGAAGTATAAACCTCTTTTTTTTCCCAGAGCCCGTCGTGATTACTGGGAGAACCTGAAGCCAGCCTCTGGGCGTCCTGTCTGTTCTTCTATGTCTAGCCCCGATGGCTGGGGTGTTACCAAGGGCCACTCTGATCTCATGCAGCAGAAAGAGGCCACCTCTAAGGACCAACTCAAACAGCTGTTCGAAAGGTCAAAGACCCACTGATTCATGCCCTTCACACCTGGCAGAAGACACGAGTCGAGCAGCTGTGCTGTAGAGCTACTGACACAGTGGTGTACACTTTCTGTATACAGTACTGCACCTAACAAACTTAGCCTGAAGCAGCAAAATCTCCCTTGAGACTGCACTGTTCTGTTCATCTGTTGATTGTAACCCTCAAGTCAGGAGTTGGCCTATGTTGCTATTGGGACCTGTTTGTTTTTCATGACCCTGGACCAGTTTGATTAATAAAACAAGATCTAATGAAAATCAGTTTGGTTATTTTTGGGAGGGTGGAACCTGAATGCAGGAGTGAGGGCAATCTCAGATGCATTGATTCTAACATCTAATGTTTAGTGATACTACATGTTGAATGCTGAGTACATCACAAGAACTGACATTATCTTATTAGATATTACTGAATGAATTGCAGCCGTAGTGATATTATTTGCAGTTTTTTCTGGCAAGTGGACAAACGAAGCATGTAGCACACTTAAGAGTAAACTCAAGTTGAATATGCTTAATATGATTTAAGATTTTTCTAAAAAGTAGTGCTTCTAAAATGTTCTGACTTTGAGACCCACCATAACCCCTTAATAACAAGCTTTGACTCAAATTTTCAGCTTCTAAAACTTATCTAATGAAAAGAATGTTTCATGTTCAATTCAGATTGTACAGAAGATCAGTACTTACTGATGATACTTGCACAAACATCAAGTTAAATGTGCAATAACTAAGAAGTAGTTTTAGATAATGTGAAATTTGTGACTGTATTTCAGTACTCACTGTACTTGTGCAACTATTCAGTCACTTGATCACACTTTAAACGTAAGGCTGCCATAACAATCAAGATATTTCTGATATCTGTTTTTAACAGACTCAGTTGGCGGTTTCCTCCAAACAGTGTAACTGAGAAGTAGAATAAAACTCATTCTTAATTTGTCTTTAAATGTTAAATGAAAAAGAGTGGTTGAGAATACTTCATGAATCTGGCAGTGAATTGTAGAGGATTTTAACCACAAACTCAACACAGTGTGCAATTAAGAAAGATTCAAGTAAACAAAGTAAAGTTTTTCTTCTGGTTTCCTTGTCAGTAGATACTGAAAATTATGGTCCTATCGAGCAAATTAAACAGGTTCACTTAAACCTGATGCAACATATTGCCATTATAGACCGTAGTCTGGAGGATTTCATTAGAGAACGGGGAAAGCTTTCTGCTGGCAACATTTTAACTGGAATTAGATATATACTGTATCAAAAAAAGGCATCAGAGAGTCATAAAGTGAAGGAATCTAGTAACGATTAAGGCCCCAAATAGCCCATTTTCCTAACGGTATCTAAAGATAGCCTCTCATATTGTGCTGAAACTTGTGTTAATTTCTGTTGTTGTTATTATTTTTTTAGTCAGTCACTTTACAATAATAGTACTTTCATCATTTTACTTTTATTCATCTTACATGAAATATTTGATCATATGCCTTTCTGCCATATTATGTCCCTTATTTCTGCTATCTCATTGGTTTGCACTTGTTTAAGGCAGACTTAAATTTTCTAGTAGTGGCGCGTCTTCAGCTATAAAACATCTCTGCCACATTTCATTTGATTGGACGAACTTTAACCATGTGACTATTTTTTTTTATTCCAAGGCGGAGTGAAATTAAAGAGGGTATGAATTTTGTCTTTGCTTATCACAGTGGGGTTATATCTATATTTGTCGTTATAAAAGACAGTTATTTGGGCATTATATGTTTGATTGGGACCGAAATTCTTCGGAGTCTTGCAGGACCTTGACAGATTTTACTTCTAGTGGATTAAGTCTTCTATGTCTATCTTTGTCTACCTTTCTATGACATAGAGCTCACAGAAGGTGTACAATGGCCTGACCGTTTGACCCAGCAGGACAATCACTGACAACACTTTGGTTGGCTGCTTTCCTGTATCGCCAAACAGGTAATGATATAGCCTACGGTAAGGTGCTCGTGTAAGACTCGGAATTAAGGTCAAATTGTGAATTCATGTCTTCTACTAAAACAACATGTGCCGGTAATCTAAATATACCAATATAGAAATATGCGGAGCATCCATACCGCATCAGTGCTACTAATCCTGTCACGTTTGTCACGTCTCCCCCTACTACACCATTATCGGCTGCATCCCCTGGACTACTCGTTTTTAGCCAAAACCGCACAGTTTGTGAGGACAACAGCGCCCTCTTATGTTGCGTCTCTGCAGGTGCGCGCAGGCTACTAAACCGGAAGTAAATCCCTGAGGTCGTCATGGGGAGCAAAGTCAGCTCCAAAATGGCAGCTCCCACCGCCAGAGTAATTCAGGTAACGCCGCGCCTAATATCCTAATTTTTCCATCCCTGTACGTGTGTTTTTGTTCTCAGACACAACTATCAGATAACATCGTGATTTTGGGGTGTTTTGGACAAACGACTTCTTATTTCAGCGAGGTTCTGGTTGACAAATTTCCGTCGTACCCTTGTTAATGTCCTTGTTAAAACATAAAACTACCCGAGTCCTTAAGATAAGTATGCTGAGAGAGAAAGTTTTGAACTAAACTGATAATGATCGTTTACAACACCGACCAAATTATGAGCCAATATATAAACATGTTAGAAGTTATGTCTTCGATATTTTCAATCAAAAACAGGATTCCTTTTATACACAACACAAAAAGGATACATGACAAAAATAAAAGAAGAAAAAAATTACGCTGCTTATTTCACTGTGTAGTATTTTGTATACTTTTTTCAGTTGTTAGATTAATTCATTGCACTGAAAGGAAATCCACAGGATGTTTTATTCAACCAAATAAACAAAACCAAGATATTCTTTTGTCAATAATTTGTGGCAGACTAGATTTAAGATATTTGCATTTAATGAATAGGAAAATTATGGAAAATTACGTTTTATGAATAAATAACAGAAGATCATAATTTTTAGCTGCATTTTGCTCATCATTTCATGGTATGGGTGTTATTTTATATTGTCTAATTGTATATTGTACCTGTCCTGTGTATGTGGATGCGCTAATCTGTGTTTGTGGAATGTGGAATTAAGACATAAACATAATACTGAACCTTGGCGACCATTTGTAATACCAATAACAAATGGAAAGACTCAGCTGTTTGATTTTGTGTGTTTGTTCAGGCTGTAAGGCCGCATGCTCCTCTGATCAAGTTTCCGAGCAGACAGGGCATACCAAAGCCCAATGGTAAGTCTGCACATAAACAACCTCTTCCATTGGGGTGTAGCAGCAGGTTTGTGATGACCCATCTAACCAACTGAAAGTTCCTTAAGTGTAATTTGTATATAGGAATAGTCATTTTCAGGGCTGTAATGACATGGAGAGCAAAGTTTTTCTGTTAAATTAAACTAGGTTCAAACTGACTCCAGCAATTGGTTGAAAAGAGTTAAGTCACTCCAGTCCTGGGGCCTCATTTATCAACCGTGCGTACGCACAGAACTGTGCTTAAAACGTGCGTACGAGCATTTCTAAGCAAAGTCTGGGATTTATCAACTTGTACTTGTGCGTAGAAAATTGTGTAAATGTAA
>JBBDHI010000012.1:2981476-2991936 GCA_037177115.1 Craterocephalus stercusmuscarum | reverse complement strand
AGCCAATAGATCAATAACTGTCCGTCACTCGTTCATCAGCCAATAGATCAATAACTGTCCGTCACTCGTTCATCAGCAAATAGATCAATAACTGTCCATCACTCATTCATCAGCCAATAGATCAATAACTGTCCATCACTCATATATCAGCCAATAGATCAATAAGTGTCCATCACTCATTCATCAGCCAATAATAATAATAACAATAATAATAATAATAATAATAATAATAATAATAATAATAATAATAATAGCAATAATAATAATTCATTATTAAAACAATACATTATTAAAATAAAACCGTTATCCAAAAAAGTCTCATTAATGTTTTCAGGTGCAGCAATTGTTTTTGTAACTTTGGCTAAGAAGTTCAGGTCAAGAATCTAAACTGATTCATGTCTGTTCTGACTGCTGTGGTTCATTTTTCTCCATCCAGCCCTGATGCCTCAACAACATTTTTCATCAGGTTATTTAAATGTTCAGAAGAAGGATTTTTGAACATCTCTTTCATCCAAATTGGAAGTATGTTAATAAATAATGAGGTTTAAGTTGCAGAAGATCTTCCAGTCCACAGTTTAGAGGCATTCTGCTGTTTCCTCTTTTAGTCCATATGAATGAATAGTAAAACGACAGAGACAAAAATAGTTCAGTTATGTTTGCCTTGATGCACAGCTTAATGTAAATCCCTGCTCTGTGGCAAAGTATTTATAAAGCCGACCAACGTCCCATTTGATAAGTGGTTTTGATTTCCATTAAGAAAAAGTGAATGAGAGAAGCTGATAAAAAACTAATGAAGAAATGTCATAGCTTGAGTTTGGTTTTGAAGAAGACTTCATAGGAAAGGAAAGAACTGTATGAATCGCTTCTTATCTGCAAAGATTGAAATGACTTGACTCACCATCTGCTTCTGGTTTGAGCTGGAACAAAGTCATGTGACTGACCAGTCTGTTCCCAGATGCTAGAATATCCCCTTATTTATCTATTTGTTTATTTATTTATTATCCCCTCCTCTGGATGTCCTCAGCAGTTGTTTCCAGTCAGGGCGCCTAGCTCTTCTTCTGGTTTACAACCACTTGCAGTATGTCTCATACCACCACCCACTGGTGACACCACCCAGAGTTTATTCACATGAAACAAGTCTGTGGTCATTTCTGCAACTTTTAATGTTGATTTTCCAGAGATTTATTCTTGTTGTAAAGGAAAAGCCCCTAATGTCACAGTGTTTTGTGCAAAAGAAGGATTATTCAGCATTTTTTCTCAGAAGTGGCTTCACAACATTCTCTCATGGCTTCGTGACAGTTCTTAGAAATGTGAGTCTGTTAGCAGCAGCACGGTAGATGGTGGTCCCGAAAGTTGCAATCTGAAACAGTTTCTGTTTTGTGGTGCTGATCGACAGAGCTGTTAAAAAAAACATTCAGTGCATATTATGAAGGAGGAGACAGTCCTGAGAAGGTCATAACTGAAAAACACAGTGGCACCAGCTGTTTGTACACATGTGTTATATTATGTAAAGCATATAAAGAATGGAAGGTCATTCAGAGTGTTTTTGCTCTCTGTATCAAGCACTGTCCTTTGTATGTCTTGTTTTGGCTTCTGTGCTTCCTGAACTCACAGAAATGGCGTCATCAGCTGCAGATTTGTTCAAGCAACATAAAGCATCATCTCAGCTATTTTATACATTCATTCATTTGTGTTTTATCGTGATTTCAGTTGATGACTGTTATAACTTTTTAATGCTTTATTTTCACCATCTGTGATGCCTTTAATGTTTTATGTAAAGCACTTTGAATTGTCTTATACAGGAAATGTGCTACAGTATACCAATAAACTTGCCTTGCCTTGTTACTCATTGATGTTTGAACTCTCCCTGTACAAGTTTATTTCCTGAATAAATGCACAAAAAAACATGTTAAAGCAGATCGATGCAACTCTGGGTATGTTTATCATGCAGTGCGCACACCAAAGCTGTAGGGGGAGCTCCATAGCGAAAATAGGCGACAGACGAAGAAGAATGTTATAAAGCAGAGGCAACTTACGCTTGTTTTGAACAGGCGACGGCGAGTCACCATGGCTTCAAAGGCATGTAGTTAAAAGTAATTATAATAGCAGTATCGAAGCAAAAAATGAATCGCAGATGAAACATGCATATCTGTGCAAATGAATTTACGACCGCTAGTCTCGTGTATCGCGCAACTTCCAAACCAAAACAAATGCGAGCGTCAATGGGCAAAACTGCAAGCGCCGTTTTGGGTATCGGAAGACCAGATAGAGGAGGAAATGTCAGCTTTTTCCTTAGAACAGGTCAGTCAAGCAAAATAATTACTTCCAAGCAGCTTTATGACGATGATAATGTTGCATAGAGCTGCTTAAATTCATGTGGTAAGCTATGAGACTGCAGCAGATGAATAACAATAAGAAAATCCATGGAAGGATAAGCGCATGACAATCCTGATGAACATCGTGGTGTCCAGAAGAGCTCAGGAAGGTGTATGTAGAAAATGGATCTCTGCTCAGACTATACTGTCAAAACAAATCTGTCCCCAGTTAAGAGACAGCAGATGCATGCATTGATGGATGATACTTCCTTTCCTCACACTATCCCCATAATTAAAGTGATGGAAACTGCACAGACTGAGCCCAGCAACCACCAGCTTTATACCAGACAGAGCCCACACCAAACAAGCTCATGAATACAGAAAACAGATAAATAAACAGCAGAACTGACTTCCGTAGAGTTATGAAAACATCAAGCCTACCCATGAAATTCTAATGTGTCCAAACTGCTTCTTTTCAGCTGCAGCTCTTGTAGATCTCATATTCTCATAAAAGGTAAATGTTATGCAAACAAAGTTCCTACCTTGTATGAAAGGGTAATTTTATCCAAAGTCAAATTTCCGGAAGTAATTTTCCTCAACTTGAAACATCATTAAAACCTATTTTCTAAGTAAACAGAGAAAACAGCAGACGGCGGCGGCACTTTCTGAAAGGTCCGAAATGCACCTTTGATGTGAAAAAAAGCCATGTGATTATCTTCGTATGAGCAAAAAGGAGGATCAGTGAAATAAAAAAAAACCTTCATGAACCTGAAACTTTAATAAGTAAAACCTTTTTATGGCAACTTTTATCCTGAGAAAGTAAGTTTTTATCAATTGAAGGGGAATATTACACCTGTGCTCTCATGTTGGCAGCCTGGAGTCATGCTGAACATCACATAAATATAAATAAATATCCTGGTGTTTATGCAGCTGATTAGTGCACTTGCTTTTTTCTGACACATATTTTGAAGTCGTGTATTTTACGTTTTTTTGTGTGTGCACCATATCTGTTAATACGATGGGATGACGAGTGAGAAATTTAATGTTATTCTAATTAAAGTATGAAAATAAACACATCACTGGAGACAAACTTACATGTCGTACAAGACTGTGAGTGATCTTTAATCAGTTTTACTTTCCCATGTTAATTTAATTGTTTGTCATTTCATACAATAACAAATTACGTACTAAAAATATTTATATTTGATGTTTGGCAAAGTTAACAAAAACCAATAGATTATATTTCATGACAGTTTCCCTGACTAAGGAATGTATTTGGGGGCGTCAGGCAGCAGAGGACCCGTGTCTGGATGCCAGATTCAGAGTGGAGTCGGTTGCAGAGGGAAAGCTTTAATTACAAGTTTCCTTCTTGAAAAGTTCCAGAATCTTCACCTCAGCCAGGTGCCAAAACTTTGCCTCCAAACTTATGATGGTTCCACTGAATTTTTTCAGTTAAGAATTACCTGAAAACGTGGAAAATGTCTTGAAATGACAATCCTGCCAAAGCTTTTATGCATTTATGTGAAAGTAATGAGTTGCATAATGGGGAAAGAGGAGGAAATTTAAATTTGTCCGTGATCATGAACCAATTAGTCTCTGAATAATGTGTTGAAATATATATTCATTTTCATTTGGGTTTTATGGTTTAATCCACAAGATATTTTTTTTTTAATCCCTCCTCCTGAGCTTTTTTTTTTTTACCCATGTTTGCTCTCGCTGACTCTCGCAAACATGCAGCTAAAACCTTGTATTTTTATGTATGCGAGTGCATCCGAGCGTCAGTCTGCAGTCTCAGGCCAGGCCTTCCAGCTTGGTTTTTAATTGCTGCTCAACAGCTCATGTCTATTCTAGGAGGCAGCACATATCTCCTGACTACTTCTGCACCTGACAGATGTGTCAAGATGACACTTGTGTCTGCAGATTGGTATAACAAAGGGTTTCACAGCACTGCTGCTTGTTTTGCACATGTTCTTAGTAAAATAACAGAACAGGATGGTACTGTAGAGGCGCTCACACAACAATTTAATAAAACATTTATTTTATTTGGAAAACATTTATACCATAAAAGGAGAAGATGTTCGGCTACAGTAAATTAAGAGGCTCTTTGTTGCCTTCTTTGGCCTCTTATTTGGAGACAAAAGTCTCTTCAGATTGGTGCAAAGGACATGAAGTTTCTTTGTTTACATCCTGCTCATGTGGCAGGAAATCGATGTAAAACCAACACTTCATTATATCTTCAAGACGCACGTACATTTACCTCATGATAAAGCTCCACTGAAACAGACACTAAGACATTTTCTTATATCTGTTTTTGACTCAGGAAATGATTTCAGACGCTGATGTCTGTAGTTTAGATTGTGTGGAGCTGCCGGTTCTCCTCTGACAGCATCACATCATGTTTCGCCAGAAACCATCGTCCTCACAATTCTTCTTGGTCTTTAGTGTTAGTTTTGAATGTGATGGTAAATATAGAGAAATGGTCCATTTCCATGTCCACCATCACCAGTTATTGCTTATGATATTAAATCTGTGTCGCTCTTGTTCATGAGTGGTGTTGGGTGTAAAACCACAGAGTTACCCATTACCATACTCAGATTATAGTTTAATTTTTGTTTAACTCAAAAACCAATCTATTCACTGTGAGATTTGACCATATAAACCTATGCAATGTGTCACACTCCCTGGACTTCATGTAGAAAAGTCCACTCAGGATTCAGGTCCATGTCCGTGGTCCATGTTCCACTGAAGATGGAAGAAGGTACATATTAAACAAATAAAAACAAACTCTTTGTTTATATAAGTTATTAAATCTGTTTCCCTTCAATGAATTACGTACATTAACTAACTTTATTAGGACATCTGCTTTATTGTTTGTTGACACAAACAGCGGATAAGCCAATCACATGCCAGCAACTCTGTGCATTTAAAGAGTAAATAGACTGCGCTGATATAGGGCTTGGTGTGGTTGTCGGTATGTATGTTCTGGGATTTTCCACACGCACCCATCTCTAGGGTTTCCAGTGAAAGAAGAGAAAATATCCAGTGAGCAGGAGTTGTCAGAGGAGAAAATGGGCAGACTGGAGATCACATTAGATCACACCGGGTGCCGCTCCTGTCGGCTAGCGCTCAGAACTAAAACTAAACATTTCCTGGGCGGAGTCCAGCAAAGCGTGCCTGAGTGCTGCTGCTGACCATGTCCATCCCTTAATGAGCACAGTGGAGCTTCTCCTGATGCTACTTCCAGCAGGATGATGCACCAACAAATCTGCATCAGCTGTGTGATGCTGCCATGTCAATATGGAGTAAAATGTTCCCATCACCTTGTTTAACTACTAAGAGTTAAAGCAATGCTGAAGGTAAAAGGAGCCTGACCCCGTATGCTAGCAAGGTGGAAGTTACAAAGTGGACAATAAATTCTAACTTGCACATGGCCGCTGTCTTCTCTCTTTTTTAAGTGCTGCTTTTCTTCAGCATGAGGAGCGACAGCAGGGGGCCTTTTGTTGCTGCCTGTTTGGTGTATGAAAGACCTAAGACAACTTGGCACTGAGCCTTTACCTTTTCTCCAGCAGCTGCAGCAGCTGAACTTCTGTCAGACTTTACACTCAATCTGTTCAGCTGTGACGACAGAAGACTTTGACTCTCAGCCCAAAACCCAATCAATGCATGAGCTTTGGGTGTCATTCATGAGACTGCAACTGTAAATGCAGCAGTGAATAATCCTGCAAGACACATGTGAGAGTGGCTGAGAGAAAACTGAATGTAAAGGATCAGTGGGTAATAGTAGCAGAGGGAAAGTCTGTGCACTTCCATTCTCATACGGGGAGAATTAGTCTGTTTAGCAGCGATAAAGAAGAATCTTTCATTTGTTTCCAGAACAGAAAATTGGTTGAATGTTGCTTTGTGCGTTTTTAGATTTCACTTGAATGAAATTCTCTGTAATCAGAGGAATTCAGTTTCTTCAAAAAGACAGCTGAAGGTCCATGAATGATGTAAAATGACAATAAAGCTTAAAAACAAGTTGGAGCTCATTTCAAATCTTTGATTTGGAAGAAACAAAGTGTGAGAAAAATCACATCTGCTTCCTCTTCAATCAACATAAGTTTTGTTGCAATTTATTTAAACTGTGGCAAGATTTCATCCTGAAGAAAAAGAAACTCAAGACCCCCACACACATTACTGCCAGAACTCTAATTGGCAATCAGTTTTTGTGTTTTTCTACAAAGGTCTTTTTTAGCTCTCATTTAAATCATAATTATAATACGTATAATAAAAATTTCCATTTTACTTAAAATAAGATTTACCAAAGCTTAGAAATTTCTTGATTTTGGGTTTAAAGTAAATAGATTAAATAGAGTAATTAGAATATAAACAGACACAAAAAATACAGCAGAAAATCTAATGACCACAACATCCTCTGACCAAAGTGAAGGTGGACATCTGAACAAGGACTGCAGAGTAAATGACGTTCTAATCTGAAAATCAGAAACTAAATACAAGAAACTAATCAAAGAGCTAAAATCGTAAATGCTGTATATGCAGACCACTCAAAGCATGTTGACGCTATATGTTACATTCACCTTTCATACAGCACTAATAGCGACTTCGGCTTTTATTCATCCTGTCGACAGGCACATCAGGATGGACGGTGGTTTAAAGTGTTCTTGCCCAAGGACACATTGGCATGTAGTCAGTGGAAGTGAACCATCACTGCTCTTCCACCGTTAACTGAAGATAAATTCTGGATTTTTCCCCGCTGTTGTCCACGTTTTAATTTAACCTTTTCATGCGTGAATTATTGAGAAACAGTGCCACATGTTTTACAGTAATTTACTTCCATAGATACAGTGATGTTTTTTTATTTCTTAATCATATTTTACATTTTATTTATTTACTGTATTTTTATATTTATTAAAAATTATTATTCAAATATGCTTTTCATATTACTTTGATATGAAGATTCTATCAAAATATGGCTGCATCGTTTTCTTTTCCTGTTTATCACAAAGAAAGTTTGGTTGTTACAATATGTATGTACATACATAAATATTTAATCCACAGTAAGTGGCAGTGTATTGCATGACTCACTGATGTCTCCTGAAGTGTTAAAATTACAAATTTCTTTCCCACCCATGAATATACTGGAAAACAACCGTCACTGTAGTGGATTCATATGCATGAAAGAGTTAAATCTGACCGTCATCAGACTCCAGTGTTAACCGTCTACAAAAGAAGCAACATGCTGTTATTGGATGAAAATGTGGATGCTTCATACAGTATGTCAAAATGTGTGCATCATTTGCCAAGTTGTGCAAAAGGAGCGGACCTTGTTTTGTCCTGTTGAGGTTTGATCCTGCTGCTTTCTGCTGCATCAGATGCAGAACTGTGACGTCTATGTCGCTTCAAAATGAGATGAAGTGTGACATCACCTCAAATATGACTGAAGAATATCAGCTATGTCGCTGATTTAGAAACACATGAAATTAGCAAAGTTACGTTTGGACAAGTTTTCCGTGCAGCGAGAATGTTCAGCACTGTCGCCATGGCAGTTCCTGAGAAGGCTTCCAGATGGAAGGATGCTGGATGCAGAGCAAAATATTAATTCAAAACAAAACTTAAAGCCTGTTAAAGACTAAATATCTGGATCTGAAACTGTGAAGCAGAGTCAGAAAAAAGATCAACTTGACCTGGGATGGAAATATTAGACACACACGGATGAACAGAGACAACAAACTGGGAAAGAACAAAGGAAATCTGGGAGTTTAAACAGAGGATGACTGGATGAACTCAGAACAGAAAGCAAAACCAACCATGCTTGTTTGAGCAGTCTGAACTCGTCTGTCTGATTCATATTCCGGTTTTACTGTAGTGCTGTCTTTCTATATCTTCTTTCAACAGAGAACAAAACTGTCAAGACAAAATAATCAACACATTAGCAGAATGCAGCATCAGAAAAAAGCATTTTAAAGAACTGGTTGGAGTTTCTTCATTTTGTCTCACTATCACTACTTTGCAGCTTTCCTTTCACTTTCAAGTTCCACCAAAGTTTTTGTTTCTAAGAATATCACCGATATCTTGACAAAGCCACTATAAAAAAAACAAGTGGGAGACTTTAAGGGGTTTTCCTCTTTTGCATGCACCTCCTCAGCCTGTCGTGGTTCTGTGCAGGGTGGCGGGGGAGAGGAGCCAGACTGCACAGCTTTGTTGTATCTGCAGCTTCCTGCCCTGCATTATTAATATCTGATGTTCACAGTTGACCTGGTGCTCACACACTTTCCTCACAGGGCGATGAATGTTAGAGCGGCTGTTTGTGTGCAGCTACAACCTGCAGGCCTGACACACCACTTCTCCCCACAAAGTGTCTCCTTCTTAGAAGACAAATGCTCATAAACGGTTTAATCCTCATCAGCAGAGTGCATGGGATGCTACGCCGCTAATAGCTGCTAGTTCTATGGAAATTGTTCTCAGTAATCTGCCTAAGTTCTGCTGAAACAGACAGTTCATTACATCCTTAAATGAGTTTTATTCATAATACCCAGGCACTGGAAAAGAAAAAAAAGTCTTGTAATTTAGCTGATTTTCCCAGGAAAAAGAAAAAAAGAAGAGTGGGAATGAGCTATCCGTCACAAAGCCCTGTGAGAAAACTTCACTGACAACCATATAATGAGCCTCTGTGCGGATCTCCCACCATTTTATTGTGTCTTTATCTCTTTTATGTAAACTGGGAGGGTGAGACGAAGGAGAGAAAATAAAGGGCTGCAGGTTTGGAGCAAATTACCCATGCTTATTTATTCAGAGATGTCGCCTCATAGAGCAACCAACCCCCTGGGTCTCCTCACAGGACACACTGAGCGCCAAATCAGTTTGCCGCCTGGAAGGAGGGAAGAAAAAGGAAAGACATGGAGGAAGAAGGGGGAAAATGAGAGAAGGGGAATAAAAGTGATGTTTTCCAAGAACTTGTCAAAGGAAAAAGGATTGAAGCGATAGATAAGAAGAGGCAAGAGGCTGAGGTCAAACGGGCATGTGGAGCGGGAAGACGAGGAAGACATAAAAGACAGGAAGATGGTTTGAGGAGAAAGTGAGAAGAACAGGAGATCAGAGTGATAGTTAACTCGAGCCTGGGAGGGAGATGCGAAAGGGGGGGGGGGTGATGGAACCTACAAGGCAGGAGGTGAGGAGGGGTGGAGGGCCGGTTGAGTGTCTCCCAGGGGTCTCAGAGGGAGAGGAGGATGGCTCAGCGAGTGCAGCCCCCGCTGAGAAACCCAGCAGGGGGTCGGCTTTCTGTTTGGGGGGGAAAATGAAAACCTCCTCAGCACCCTGGACCGTGGCACCGAGTTCATAACAGAGGCTCCAGATTTCAGCTGGTGGAGAAGCTTTGTTCAGAGAGAGGATGGGGCTCCGTCTAATTCAGACATCTCCCCACCCCCACGGTCACACTTACACACCTACCACACAGAAAGCACTGCTCTGCCTCTCACACACTTTGGATGGGAATTTTATGGATGTGGAATTTCAAAATGCATTTTGAAAAACAAAAGGAATTTGCAGAGATCCTCCTTGGGCTCCAAACCCCATGGATGGGGAGTTATGTACTGTCACGTTATTTAAAAGTAAACATATTCTCCAAATAAACTGTTGGTTTATCGTTAAAATACAGTCTGTAAAATTCCACTCCGACATCTTGGGTCAAAATTCCCAAATTTCCTTAAGATAAGTACGAACAGATCAGGATTTCTTTTTCTTTCTTCTTTAAATGGCATGAGGAAAGTTTGCTTAATACTTGGGTCTGTGTATTAGAACAGAGATTATTGTGAGGTCTATGAAAAAGATAGGATACATTGCTGACCTGCCTGATTAAGTAACCAAGTGGTGACGTGTACGAGAGAAACACCAGAATAGACCCCAAAACTGAGCCTTTTGATACCTTCAGACTGATACTTCCCATTTTTAAAACGTGAGCTTCCTGTGTGCAATTTAATGGTTTGCCTTGGTGACACAAACAACCCAGTAAGAATTTGTCATTTCCTGGTTTGATTCTTCTTAGAACATTGACAAGAGATTAAATGTAATTGGTTACGGTTAGAAAAGACTTAAAATGCATCAGGTCGTGTGGTCACCATTTACTAATTTTCTGCTTAGCTTCAGGTT
>JBBDHI010000012.1:2527135-2541257 GCA_037177115.1 Craterocephalus stercusmuscarum | reverse complement strand
TGTCCCTCAGTTTTTAGAGACCTATTCCATCAGTTTCTTCCACACTGGAGCCCAACTCAGCATCTTTTACCCAACTATTTAGATTACTGTAGGCTGGTCATCCCAGGAACACCACAGTAATCTTAGATTTCCATTAAGTAGATTGTTGGAGAGGAAAGTGTTTGGCTTTGGGAAACAGCATTCTTCATATAATCACTATACTCATTAAAAGCACCAAAACTGCATCACGAGTCAACAGATGACATGAAAACCTGTTCTAGTTGGTTGTGAACAGTAACGCGACTCCCCGGCTGAGCCAGAGATCCTTCATATTCATGTTTTATTTCATTTACACCGTCTAATCCTCCATAAATCATCCACTCTGGTGATGGGTTCATGGACACTGAGTGGAGCGTTTTTTCCCAGTGCAGCAGCATATACTCGTCTCCAATGGCAACAGTTAGCTAAGGCATATTGGTGCCCTGGAAACTCCCGAACAATAACACAGCTGCTTCATGTGTAGTAGTGCAGCAGTGAAAAAGGTCCCCCCTGCACCATGTTCCCAACATTGTTTAAATATTTTAACCAGAACAGGAATAAAAACTAAGTTGAACTGGTATACCAACCCATTCCAGAAGCTCTCTGCTAAATGTTGAACTCCCCATTATGTGGACTCTCATCCCCCTCATCGCTTTCCTGTCCTTCAGGGTCCCTACTTTGCCTTCTCCCCACCCATCACAGTCAAAGTACCTCAATGAAGTTGTGGGAATTTATCAAGGAAGTCTGAAGAAAAAGAACAGTTAAGATATCTTTTTATTTCTTGCAAGAAAAGAAGAGGAAAACAATAAAATGTAAATTAAAATAAAGAAATTAATTAAGTAAGTAATTTAAAAAAAGAAGAAAAGGAGAGAAATGCGATGTTGAAATAATAATGGAAAAGAAATGATCTCAGCACACATTGCACACCCCTGTTAACGGAGCCAAGCCCAGCCGGTTCTTTGCAAGGCCATAGTTGCAATGGAAACTAAAGACAAGATGACATCAAAGTGAGAAACACATCCAGCTATAGACTCCAACTTCATCAGGTAATCATAGTTTAATCATAGGTTCATCATAGTAAGTCTTTGCAGGTAATCGCTATGAAATGTCTCCGTTTTAGAACTGCAGACATTCCTATTATTCCCCCTGATGGATTGAAATGACTTTGAACTTTATGCCTAGCAATATCTACAGTGATGGGATACTGCCTTTTTATGAACTTTTCTGTCAATGCAAAGTTGCTAAGTGGACTGTTTATTGTCAAACAGTAATGATGGGAGGTTGGTGCTACTCAAATCAAAGAGGCTAAAGTTGTTGAGTAATAAAGTTTGACTAAGAATGATCCAAAAACCAAACAGGACCTGACTGTCTGGTGAAGGTGAACCTGGCCCAGCCTCTGAACAATACTTGTTTGGACAAACAAAAAGGTACACGTAAACAGAACACCAGAGAAGCCTTACGGTGTAAAAACTAGAACTTTGCAGTTTTATGTGGGAGGTCGCAGGCAGTCAAGTCAGACAGATTCCAGGACAAGATGCCTCAGCACACAAACACAGTTGCTGCTGGATGATGGGATGACAGACCTTTTATACCAGGAATGAAGCAGCGGAAAATGGTCTATAAATGGTAACAGACATGTGCCTTCTTATGTATAAGTGAGTGTAAACAAGTGGAATGAAAAAACTGTACACAATAACATGACTTTTACCTTTAAATCCTGGATTGCATCTTTGGAGCATGGCCGCACGGTGAAGACTCCGTCAAAGATTTCAGTTACATCCTAAATATGCATTACTCCTCCACAACATGGTTTTCACCTTAGCGTCTTGTATATCGTCTGATTACCTGAAGGAGAACAGAGTTATCGCTGCCTTCAGAGAGAAAATAAAATAAAGGTAGTATCTTGATATTTTAAACATTGAAGTTCATATTCAAGCCACATGGGGGCGCAGGAGCACCAGTTATAGGTCATTTCACCATCCACTGTTAAAATCCAATTATTATTGTTATAATTAACATTGTAAATATTACTACTACTACTAATAATAATATTAGTAATAATAATAATGATACTACTACTAATAATAATAATTGTAATAATAATAATAATAATAATAATAATAACAATAAGAGCAACCACAAATAAAACAGTATAATCAATAATCTTTCCAAAAACAGCATCAATGATATTCACCAGGTATTAAATGAAATGCATTAGATAAAAACAGTACATATGAATAGAAAATACAAATGTTTAAAATCTGTAAAACATCAGAGTCTTCATCAGCATTTTCAGGGGTCACTTTCAAATAGACTGAGATCATCATGACTCAGCAGATCCATCTGACAGGAGGTACTGTATGCATGTGTCTAAGCCAGCTACCCTGCTGCAACCTGCAGTGTTTCACTGTGGTGGCAAGTTAGTCTGTTTTTTATATTAGTCCATCAGTGGATTAATGTCATGTAAAATTTAATTAACTAACAATCCTTGTGGGAATATAATGCACAAATTTGGTTCAAACAAGTTTATTTGTGTAGCACATTTCATGTATAAGACTTTTCTCTGCATTGACCAGAACCAATGCAGAGGGGTGCAGAAGAAGCACTAAAACATGACAAGGCACCTGACATGTGATGGCTGCACAACACCCCTCAAATTAGTGATCAAATCAAATCAAATCAAGCTTTATTTTCATTTATCTACATCCAATAGCTACACTTCCCTCGTCCTTTACAGTAGTGACAGGGATTAGCTCTCAGCAGCATTGCACCCTCGTCTTTAATCAGCATTAACTAATGCAGGGGAGCTGCGATCCTGCAAGTTTTAGTTGTTTCACACCTGAATCAAATGAATGAGAGCAGAACTTGATGATAGACAGGTGTTAGAGCAGAGAAACATCTAAAACCTGCAGGACTTCTAGGACCAAGCTTGACTACGACTGATCTAGTGTAACAAACGTACCTGTTAATATAAATTTTTGATATTTCACAACACCAAACCAAAGTGTTGTTTTGGTAAAAACCCTTCTAATATGTTCGGGTCTCTTTGCATGTCTGTCCTGGAGCACAGACATGCAAAGAGATGCTACTGTAGCTATGGCAGAGTCTACGTTCACTACTTAATCTGTCCCATAGGGCCGCTGTTCTGCAGATTTTCAGTGTTTCCTGTTACAATGACACAGTCAGAAAAAAGTCAGAAGATTTGGAATCTGAATTAATACACAATGATTCATGAGGGGAGGGCTTTTCTGAACTCAGACGTCTTATTTCCTGATCAGTGTCTCACCGAACGGCACTGTTTTCCACTCATTCGGATTCTCCAGCTTTACATTTCCAACATGATGGCGGCGGTGTGACTTAGCTAGATTTATACTTTGTGATACAAGACTTTTTTAAAAGCTTATTTTGTAAATGACACCTTTCTTTATAACAGTGACATGAAAGATTTTAGAAAGACAACAGTGGTGTTATGAGGAAAGTCCTCACACTCATCTGAAATCATAATTCCATGAATGTGTGATGGAGATCTTCTGTCGGCATCTCTGGTTTCCACCGCACAGTCTAACCATCATCCTCTTCCTCCTCCCATGATGAAGATTAGTCTTAGTCTTTATGTAAAAACAAACAAAAAAAAATCTGGATATTAGGTAAGTGGACATTTAAACTAGGTTTAAATCTCAAGACGGAATATTTATTGTGCATCACAAAACAGGAAACAGGGATAAAAATGTACATTCATACAAGATATTATACTTAAAATTAATTTTTTATTTGCCTCCATGTGTGTTTAATAAAGTTTTATATCCAGTCAGTGGCCCAGTGGACTCCACATGGACTCATCCAGCAGTGTTTCCATGCTGCTTCTCTCTCCTTCGCAGCTTCAACAAGACCCTCTCACTCCAGTCGGCTTTTTGGCAGCAGTTGCCATGGTGAATCCAGGTACTGGGGCTCCACTGAAGATGACTATTTGTTGTGGTTCCCAGCTCTGAGTAAACACACTCGGAGGTGACTGAACCAACTCACAGCAGCTGATCTGGAAATGAAAACTCAGAGTTGTTCATTTCAGAGCGAGAGTTTCTTTTTAAACTCAGAGTTGGTCGGACTTCCTGGAGCAGGACCGAGTATATAAACTGAACATAATGACAAAACAAGCTCAACACTTAAAGAAACAAAGAGCACATGTCTGGGCATGGAGCAATCAGCCTACACACCTGATGCCTCTCTACTAATCAAACTCTGCAGCGTTTCTACCTTTCCTTTGTCCCAGTCGCTGCACCACCAGCACGGTTCGTTTAGTTTTGGAAACTTCCTATCCGAGTGAAATGATCCAGAAGTATCTAAGTGGCGTCATGATAAGAAATGTTTGCATTGCGCACTGAATACTAAGAAAAAAAGCACAAATGCTAATGCTTTCTTGTAATGTTTTCCTATGAGGTCAAAGAGAAGCGAAGACATTTCTGTGACTGAGCTGCAATACTCGACATCCAATCCTTCAACTTTGATACATCTTTGGGCAGAATCCCTTCAGACTCCATATCAGGTAAAAAAATCATTTTCTTCTCTATCGATCTGTGAATCTGTTCCAAGAGTACATGAGTCCAAGAGTACATGTGTTTAAAAAAGGCGTGAAATGTGAATGTGTCAACTAAGATATCTATCTCATACCCCTGCTAACACTGTAGCTAGCCGGTTAGCAGCTGATACAATGCAAAAAAGCAGTTAGCATGACATTTAGCATGATTTCAGTCTTGTTAATGAGCATGCTGAAAGCTATTCTGAGGAATTGAGTAAAACTTGAAACAAAAGCTCAACAAAATGACGTGATGCTTGTGGATTTTCCTACGATACAACAGTTCATTCTTCTCCTGCCCCGCTTGCCCATATTGCATTTGGCTGCCCCGTAAGTGACTGGTTGGTTGGTTTATTGCTTTATCACCTCCAGAGTTGTCTCATCACACAACACACACGCCTCTATGAACCCTTCTCCAGGTGTTAGGCCAAGTCATCCATCCCACTGTTGTCATTGTCATGCCACTAACTCCATGCCCATCTGATACGCTACAATCCTTTGCACATTAAGAATCTGTTAAGCAGCACAGACTCAAACACACACACAATGGTGGAAAAAAAACACATGGTGGGTTATTTTGACTCTGGAAATAAATGGCACATGCTGTATTTTGCATTGGCGGTCAGCAGGCGTGAAGGAAAGGGTAGGATCTCTATTCATTTTCAGCCATGTTGTTTCTTTCGGCCGCTACCAGCAGCAGGGGACAAACACTGGCAGGTTCCTGCATTCCTTCCCAGCACCTTGTAATCCAATAAGAAATGTGTAGCACTGCAGCTTTTAGACAAGTAGACCCCACTTAATTACCATGTTGTCGGGGCCTGGGGGCCAATGGGGGCAAAAGGCTGGCAGTTCTTCATTGTTCAAAAGATATATATGGTTTGGGACGAATACTTTGAATGTATAATTTGAAAAAATGTGCTGTGGAGGCAGAAAATGACCTGGAAAGAAGGTAAAGTTTCCAAAGCATAAATATTTTAACTTGTAAATCTGAAAATAACATGCAGGATAATAGCAAAGACAGAGTAGATGCAACGATGAGCGATGATTGGGTCTGTAAAGCCTGGACAGCAACCAGCTGTGGAGTGCTTCCATCAAGTTTTACCATATTCATTTTAAAGTTCCACAGTAGAAAAAGTTGAAATGACTGGAAATAAAATTAGTTTTCTTTATTTGTCTAAGAGAGACTGAAACAGCTGCAAGTTCTGATAAGTTCAAATATTTTATTAAGAACTGATTTCACATTTCAGTCCTAGATAGCAGATCTCATGATCCTCTTGTTTATGGTCAAATCAACAAATAACTCATTTTGTCTTCTATCGTTTACAGTTTACTCTGCTGTTAATCACCAAAGCAGATGGGCTATTTTCATAATGTATGGCTGTAAATTGTGACATGGTATTTTTGTCAGGTATGGGACATCCACCCTTTTTTTGTACCAATTTGGATCAGTTTGTGGAGGTAACAGGTCCAACACATCCCAGACACCCAAACTCAGACAACAGACAAGTTTTAACTAGATTTTGATTGCAAATGCATAATTTGTACCATGTAGACCGAATCGTGTACTCATTAATAAACCTTATCCTTGTTGGGTTGGAGTATAATTGAAAAGAAAGGAATCATCTTATTTATTGTGTGGAAGTAGAAAAGTACATTGCTTAAAAATGAAAGGTTCTTAAAACTTTGTTTTGGCCCTGTAATTTCATGTTATGAGAGACATTTCCCAGCATGGTGACGTTTTGGGGGCTTTGTCTTTACATGAAGCATGTGTTGTGTTTAGTTTCATACTTTTACAGACCTGACCACCTGTTTCTCTTCGGATTATTAATTCAAACTCAAAATTCTTTTGCATCAGCAAAAAATCGAAAATGACAACTTTCTGCTTTGTGCAAGACTTGACCCAAGCAATCACACATGACACATGAGGAAAAAAAACAAAGCCTGTCCAGATAATGTGTCGAGGACATGCTGCAAGATCCCCCAAACCAGGACTGCAAAACAAAATGACACCATTTGGCTTTTGCGACCAAAGTTCTCTGTTTTTGCAGAGACTGTAGTGGCCTTGAATGTTTGTGGCCAATTTGACCCCAGTGAGGGGTTGTAAAGTGCCAGGGCAGAGCAGATAAAGAAAAGTACATTTCCATCCAGCATGAGCTACTCTGCCACCTGCTAATGACAATAGTTTTGTTTAATGGCTCCAAACCAAGACTAAAGACCAAGACATCCTAGGAACTTGATACAACACCACTGCTCTATGCCCTCTGTTTTCTTCATCTTTCTGCGGGACTGATTTGTTTCTACAGAGCTGATTTGCAAGTCCAAGCTACTTAAAGGTTCATCTGGACTCCCCAGGAATCATTTTGAAACATTGACGAAAGGATCCAGGAGAGAGGCAAATTCAGCCACTTCAGATCCAGATGATAGCCACATTTGCAAGTTTATGCAAATGGTTGTAAATCTTTGAGCAGCCAGGGTTTGTAGAGAGGACTCTTGAGACAACAAACAATCATCTTCTGCTTAATTTGACCTGAATTTGCACCAATGGTTTATACATTTTAATAATTTTAGTCATTGCTGTACTTCAAACTGTTCTTTGTTTGCACAATTTTAGGAAAACTGTCTTTTATTTAGTTACTTAAACAAACCTTGTCATCTTCTCCACCTGCTCAGCTTCTGCGGGGCATTTGCTAGTCTAAACATTCATGTAAATTCTATGGAAAAACGCTTTGTGTGGCATTGTAGCCCTAAAGAAAATATCACAAACCTCTGCAGTGTTTGGTCAGACTGGGCTGTGCTCACTTATTTTAAATGTTATTTCTGTCGTGGGTGTTGTCTTTTCTGCCTTCTGTAGATCCCCTCCTTTTATCCCAAGCACTGTATAGTGCTGCGTGAATGGGGGCAAAGAATCAGTTGGCTGTTGTTGCATGGTGAGCACTACTGCATGTATAGAGATTGCTGCAGATGGCACAGCTGTAATCCAACAGTGATTAATGACCATTGCACCTGGCTCACGCTAACTAGAGTAAACACTCCCGAATGCCAAGGTTAACACTTAGAAGTTCTTATTTGCATAAGCCTTTAAGAGTATATTCAAATAAACATGGCCTATGTACAGCCTCCCACAGGCAAAGTAAATGCCTATGTTTAGAGTGAGGTGTGCACTATTAATGGACAATATTAAAATACGGTGCATTTTGGTATTAAGACTCTTATGAAAAGCAGATAGCTTGTGTAGCAATATCTACGTTACACAAAGTAGAAATATTTATACAGATTCACCTGTATATGACGACAGGATGGTGGTGGTATGGAAGCAGCGCACTGTCTTAAAGCTGGTAAAAATGAACAGTTTAAGCTTTACACACTCGCCACCAATACATAACATAAGTTTAATCTCAGGGTCCCCTTGAATAAAGATATTGACAGTTTGATTTGTGAAAGCACATTTCAGTTTACAGAGTAATAAATGGTGGTGTTTTGGAACTGCTTACCAAGAAGAAATTGATCAAAAAAAAAAGGTAGTATTACTTGGACAGTAATTCAAATAGAAAACGGGGGAAAAATCTAAATAATCCAAAGTAACTAGTTGTTGTTTTTTTTTTTTTATCAGGGAGAAAGAAGTTCCCAATGAGCCATACTCCAACCAAAATCGGATAATCCCTATCCCTAATCCCATCAAGTTGATAGTCACGAAGACCAGTTATTTCTTTTCAGTAAGTTTTATCTAATTGATTTTTGAATCATTTGCTTGACTAATTTCAAAGCTACTGTACTTCAAAATGACAGACATTTTCAACTTTGCAAGGTTGGCAAAATTTTAAATATTTTTTGATGAAAACAATTAGTTTTCTTTCAGCTAATGAAACAATACCTCAGAGCTCTTTCTGACTTATAGAGGAACTTAGATAATCAACACCTTTTGTTACTAAAGGGGGTTGAATGTGAATTAAGATCAGTAAGAATTGAGAATCAATACAGAATAGTCATTCCAAGAATCAGAATCGAATGAATTGTGAGTTGTTTAAAGATTCACATCCCCACTGGGTTGCTGGGTTAGTCAGGAGATGTTCTTTCAACTTTTGTGCTTGCACACTGAGGCCCTGCCAAGCCAAGAGATGATCTTTCCAGTAATTCTTGGGTCTGCCTTTAGACCTCCTCACATGCATGAATCATCTCAACTGGTCCCTAAAGAGAAAGAGACTCTACTCTGAGCACCTTTCAGATGACTGAGCTTCTAACCCTTATAAGCCCAATCTACCCAAGGTTGTAAGCCAGGACTGGGATGTGATTGAACCTTTACAAATGGTCACTGACTGCTGTAACTATGGATTTAAATTAAAGATGAGATGTGGTGGATGGATGTGCTTTTTACCATGAGAGGAAACAGAATTAAAAATGCAGCTTCCTTGCAGCTGACAGATGTACCAGAGTAGCTTTTATTTATGTCCAGCACACATCTTCAGAAGCTTGCAGAGTCACATCTCCAGATTCAGTTTGTCATTCAAATGAGAAGTTTTACATATTGCTGTGTCTGCAGTTGCTATTGAAACACAACAAAACGTTTCCCTTTTCTAAGTAAGAAATAATGGAAGTAAAATTAAGCAATGTTTGACCGTTGGAGGTTAAAAACTTTATTATAAAAATGGTTTATTATAATCAAGTTGTAGGCTGTTGGATTGCGGGGGATTACTGCATACGGTGGCATCTTGTGCACATGGGATGTTTCATTATGTCTTGCAGGCAACTTTCTTTGCACAAAGAATCTCTACAGTCAAAGATGAATTTCTGTTTTCCAAATGTAAGTTAAAACTTCAGACTAGAACTTCCTGCGTCTGCATGGACAAAGTTAGAAACGTTTACGTGTTTGTCAAACTTGGCTCGTGTGGAAGAGCGGATGCTGCTAATGTGTGGACTGTGCAGTGATGTACCATACCAACTTTTTTTAAAAAGCCCTTTCACACAACCACATCTGAAACTTCAGCATTTATATCACACCCCACAGTGGAGTATCTCAGAAATGTAAAGAGATGCCAATTTGCATCATCTTATCTTTTAAATTCTGGACTAGTTTTGTCAGGACTCAAATAAAAACCCTGGTCCAGTGTCAAAGCAAATAATAAAGAGGAAAGGAATCTAACAGGGTTGTTTAAAAGATCAAACATGCTACGTTTCATCTGCTCATTGGAGTGAAAGAGCCGTTTGTTTTCCAGTAAGCAGCAGATCAGGTTAAATGTCACAGGTAAGAGCACCTGCTGTACTACGTAATGTACGACCAGAGGAAATGTTTAGAGCCAAAGCAAGATTAACGGAAATGTTTATTTAGGTTGGCCAGAAAAAATATGGGTTTGGAGCAATATTTATATTCTTTTGGTGTATCATAACCTTCATGAATTTCTCTGTATACATGAACTGCTAGGTAGCAGCAATTATCACAACTCTGATCATCATTTTCTTTCTTTACACATGACCTTTTGCTGAATAGTCTATTTCTAGGAGACTTGTTCCTGCTTGAGTGTTTTTTTTTTATATGTACATTATATTGGGCTCATAATGGAAATCCATGGCAACAGAAAATCTATTTATGAATATAAATAAATAAAAGAAAAATCTAATAGATAAAAAAGTCAAATAGAAAATAAAGAAATTAATAAATAAATGAACAAATGGATAAATAAAAAACAAGGGATCCAAAGCAATGCTGGCCTGATCAATCCTAGCCGGATGGCTTGCTAACCAGGGTCTTGGCTCCTTCACTGGTCTTGGTTTTGCTGGTGTTGAGTGCAATAAAATGTATGATTTTAATTTAAATCTTTGATCATTTATCGTCCTTTCATGGAGAAGAAGTGTGGAAATGGTGACTTATGTTGGATTTGTTCTGGTTACAGCATCATGTTCGGTTAATCGTGGAACTGACAACCTTTGTTACGAAGAGTATTTTTTTAAAAATCAAGATCAGTTTGATTCCAAGAATGGAATGGAGTGGGATTCACATCCTGAATGATTAGCGTTGGTGTGTAAAGGACATTCACATCAACACTTCACAATTTTCTCTGATAGTTCATCTTTTTATTCCCTGATTTTCTCCCTTGTTTGAAGCTCCATTACTTTACTGTCCTCTCTTGATTCACCCATGTTTAGTCGCCTATGGATGAGCTATTAGTTTCTAGCGATCTTGAGATAATGGCATCAGACATGGTCCGTCTCGGCCTCCATGTGCACATCTCTTCTCCGTGAACATCAGCTAATCCAGCAGAACATCCTGCTGGTTAATTACCGAATTATGTATCTGCTTTAGTAGTTTCTTCTATGATGATACAAGTATTTTATAAATCAGTAGTTAAACTTGAACATGTGCAGATAGCGGTGAACGTGTGTCAGTGTCTCAGGGCTATGAACTAAAAACAACTGTAACTCCTTTACTGCTCTCTGCTGTGTTATATTTATGGCCTGACCTTCCAGCGGCCTAATTTCAACCCAGCTTGAAGCTTATTACTCAATAAGTAAATGTGGGTGTGCAGGTTCTCTTGCCAGGAAACAGTAAGTAAACAAACCATAGAGGCGTGCAAAGTTAATGAATGCACCTTTTAACACTAAATTTCACCCTCATCGCCAGCTTTTTTTTCTTTTTTTAGGTCTTGTTTTGGATATATTTTAGATAAATCCATTCATTACGTCAGTGGAAAAGCCAGCGAGCCCTGAAGGCACGGGGCGAAGGTTTAACCTTGAAGTTGGTCTGACACAACCTGTTGCCACTGTGACATTTTGGCTGTGTTTAGCCAACACAGCCTGTGCTATTCTCTCTGTTTTCACATCAGCACATTTTGTTTCCTCTACAATACAGTGTGAAGAAACTGGCTCCCATTTCTTATCTTCCCAGGTGTACCAAGAGTCTGTTATGCTGTCAATCAGGGATTTTTTTATGTCAGCCAAGTGTGCAGACAGGCTTTAGCTCCGAACGGGCGACCTTATCCGATGAATCTTTCAGCTTTTGGCTGTTGTGCGTTTTCTTAAATCTGTTTCTAACAAAGGAAAATTCAAGGGACTTGTTTCTTTTTGTGATCTATAATCTGATGTATAAACATGACCCTGCTGTAAGTAACATTGTTAGCCTTAGAGCAATGATCAGGACCTGGCGCCTCATAATGATGCGCTCAGATTCACTTAGAAAGCTTAGAGACAACTTTGTCTTCGCTAAACTAAATGTACTTTGAATTGATAAAAGTGGGAAAAGAGTGGACATGGTGTACGAGGAAACTGAGCGAATCTAAAGCTTCAGGTGAAAAATAAAACCCACATACGTGATACTACCTAGCAATTCTCCTTTGTTTAAAAACCCTGAGCTACATGAAAGCGTTTTATGGGCAACTTGTGTGACATGGGGGGGGGGGGAGGTTTGGACACTCGACTCATCCAATACATCACCTGTAAGTCTATCTTTGAGGAAGGCAGTTAACTTTGCTTTGATCGGGACGATTGAAGAGTTTCCTCCAGTTTCAGGAAGGAGGAGTTACTCACCCACTCCAGCAGAAGACAGGCCTGTTTACCATGGATACGCTGTAGAATCAGTACATCAGTGGTAGCAAGAGGGTTGTAAAGGTTTTAAATGTAAAAACATAAACCATTGTTCATTTTGAAAGACTGGAACGGAGGCAGATTAAACATATTTATCTCTTTGGACCGCTTTTTCGTAAAGGACTGCTTTAATTGTTGTTGTCATTGATCCAATAAGTTCAGGTCAGCATCAATACTCAGGGAAGCTGTGCTGGTTAAACCATGGAACTGTGGTACTAAGGGGCCCAAAGTGGGAAAAGAAGATGGATGGATCCATGCTCTCATGATCCATCCATCTTCCATGTGAAAGTGGAGCTGAGATGGAGACTCATCAGACCAGGCAATGTTTTGCCATCTTCTGTTGTCCAGACCTGGTCCTGTTCTGGTGGGTCTGTGTGAATTGTAGCCTGAGTTTCCTGTTCTTAGCTTAGCAGGAGAGGCCCCGGTGGCTCTCCTGCTGCTGGAGCCCATCATGTTGTGCGTTCAGAGATGCTGTTCTGCTTCCTTTATCAGTCGCAAAACTTTGTGAACCCCTGATTTAGCAGATGCTTTTGCCCAAAGTGACCTACAGCTGAAGATGAGAACAACACAAGCAAGAATAAAAAAAAAAGAGGAAACATGGTGAAGTGCAGGTCAAACTGCTGCTATAGGCAGTCCACCCCCCCCCCCCTTCATAATAGTTTGTTGCATGATCACAGTTTCATCATTGTGATCACCTGCATGTTTCTGAGACAGCATGAAAGATGTTGATGTGATTTGGAATTTACCATTTAGTTTATTTCCCAGTAATCAGTTTTACATCTCTCTCTGTTACTTCCTGTGTTATTTTGAAGTGCATGCTCTCACATTTAGTTGAATTGACTTCCTTCCAGCCTGCATCTGTCTGTCATCTCTCTGTATCATACACCTGATTGGCTTCTGTTCTGGACGATCCTCCTGCATTGTGCATGCGCTTCCTGTTGCATGTTGTACATGTTGTTTGCTTTGTTCTACACTGCTTCCTCCGCTTTGCTTTATATAATTTATTTTCTCTGTTTCCTCAGTTCCTAAGAAGCTGAAAAATAAGTAGCAACTTTCCCAGAAAACTGTGTATACGGATGGTTTTATTCCAGTGAGACCCGGTGAAGGAAGTCATTGAACCATTTATTTAACTGAAAGTAAATTGATCATGTGGGGCTGCTGGATTGCATTGCAAGAAACGTAGTTGTCGTTACACCTCAAGCATGTGTGCACCTGTAACCGACGGGCAAAAAGGCCTCAATAAGAACAGAAGACCATAAATAAAATGAGCCTAATCTGCAGCGACATGTCTGGCATCAGCTATTAAAACTTTTCTATTAGTGACATCTGGAGTGCAGCGCAGGGCTGCCACTAATTGTCTCTCAGTAAATCAAACTCTTTTGGATTAAAGAGCCAAAGTTGAATTTAAATGAAATGACTGAACATTACCAAGCTATTAGTGCTGTTCAGACCGTCATTAAAATCTGATATGAATCACAGAAACCTGAACGAAGCTGCAGCGTGAACCTTAGAGGAGACTGTTTTCCTGCAGCATCACCAACCATGAACACTTTAAATCTGCTTTGCATCATTTTAACTCGTATTTATAATGAATTCTAAGACATTTTTATTTAGCTATTTATTTTACCTTACATCTGTGTTTTGGACTTGTTTGGCACAGTGACATCTATTGTGTGCATTTCTGGAGCAGCATCTCGGGCTGAGAGACCGTCACACAGCTCTTTTATCTGGGATGCTGTTTGCATGCTAGCTGGCGGACATAGAGACACCAGCTGTTTTGAATGCGCACTGTGATGAATTCAGAGGTGTAATCAGTGGTGTAGTGGTCCTTGGAGAAGTGGGTATACTCTGTTTTTTGCCCATTTTTAAAAAAAAAGGGAAAAAAAGCAAAACCGTTTTAGAAGCATGTTACATGTAAGATGACTCTACTTACTTTACCCCAAAAATTGATCAGTAGCCTAG
>JBBDHI010000012.1:1978248-1988443 GCA_037177115.1 Craterocephalus stercusmuscarum | reverse complement strand
TCCCTACCACAATGCTAAGGGCAAAGCAAAGTCAAAGCACTAGTCTGCCAGACATCACCGCTACTTTATTTTTTTGGCTTTTCGTCGGGGTCCGTACAGAACGGGTTCTCGGTCTGGATCCGGACCGCGGTCCGCCAGTTGGTGCTTCTAAGGTCTCTTATTTATTTCTTTTAGTACAGTCACAGCCAATAAATCTAGAAAATTATGCGGTTGAACTAATTAATATATTTCATGATAATATTTGACATTGTGTAAAGTGTCAACTTTTCCCATCATGAGGTATTGATAGCAAAATCTCAGGTGTGACCATCAGTTTCTAAAGGAAACCATGGAAACCATCACACAAGCTGATGATTAGCCAACTCTCATGTCAAGTAATAGATTACTGTCGGACCCGGTCATGCTAGAGCACAGAGCCACTTTGGTCGGGGACAGCATGCGACTGTCATCGTAAAACGGATGACAGCAGTTGAATGATTTAGTGAATAATCTGGGTTCATGTTGGAAATGCAATGAAGATCATGAATGTTAAAGCCAGGAAGGATGCCAGCGTGTCTCAACCATTCCACCTGTTTCTTCTCCTCCCTCCACAGGCTTGATTTTTCTCCCGTGGTGTCTGTGTGGAGCGTGCCACACACCCACTCCACAACAACGACGGCTTTTGCTTGCATCTTCCAGTGTTTCTTCTGTCAGCAAGTCCAGCAGAGCTGCAACTCTTCCAGTGCCAGCCCTGACACCAGCGAGGAGCCCTGCCCCACTGACATGGTGAAGATGACCAAGTCCAAGACCTTCCAGGCTTACCTGCCCTCCTGCCACCGCACCTACAGCTGCATCCACTGCCGGGCACATCTGGCCAACCACGACGAGCTCATCTCAAAGGTACGTCAGCTCAGCCTCACTTCGCACCCTGCAGCACCCCCCCCACCACCCCCCCAGCTGCTCTGCCAGTATTTCTATAGATGGAAAAAAGCTCCAGGGGATTGGCAGCTGTTTCGGATCCACATTTGGAGCCATCATGAGAGCCCACTGGAGAAAAATGACACGATGTAACGTACTTGAAATACACTCGGCAGCTGTGAGTGTTGGCTCTTCCGTACAGCTATAAATAAATGTAGATAGTGTGATGCAGCAGAAAAAGCAAATGTAGGTTACTGTGACACTTTTTTATCTCTACCATTTCCAAAACATGTCATGCAGTGAGAGCAGATAGATAAGCTAACCTCAATAAACAAACTCCAGCAGGTCAGACCGCGAGGATGACCTCCGCGCTTTAAAAGATATGTCGCAATCTTTTTAAAATGCACTTTGTAGGCGCTAGCGAAGTCCTGTTTGCTCAACTTACCGTTTCCCCAAAAAGCATCAGTTTGCATTTGATTTGCTTAAATTCAAAGTGTGCTGCTATTTTTATAATGGATGCAAAATTCTGATGTGTAAACTGATGTGACGGCAGGTTTTTGTTATTTAGAAGTAAATGAAAAACACCATTAACCTTTCTAATTCCTGCAGTTATTTTGCACTGAGACACGTGGCAGATCGCTTAGCTTTTGTAACTTCAGATATGTTTGGAAAAATGGAGGACTAAAAAAGAAAAAGCTGCATTCTTGTTTGCGAAATTCTCCCCAGTTTAAGTTGATGTGAATCAAGTCTGAGTGCAACTTTGAGCTTCCACCTGCAGCTTTCTGCTCGCCGGCTCAGAAGCCTTCCTGCCGCCTCCAAGATAAATATTTTATGTCTCAGGTTGTGGTGCGGGATGTGGAATTGATGTATGATATGTTTTTGGTTTAAGTATCCTGCTGGCCAATGAGAAAAGAGAGGAAAATGTCATCTTGGTTCTGCTGGGGTTGTGTTTCAGAGTAAAAAAAATATTTAAAAAATGAGGGAAAAACAAATATATACAGACCCAAAACATCCCTCTCCTTGTTGGAGTCTTTTTATCTGAAATCTGTGTGTTATTAGTGGAGAAAGAGCTGAAATGTTTGGTCTGGAGTAGCTGTCACTGTAAACAGTATAACAGTGTGTGAGTGGGAAAAATGAAGCGGGGTGGGGGGGTGGGCATAAGAACATCAACACACACAAAAAAAAGTAGGTTTTTGCAGCTGTATTAAGGTTCATACTATTATGGAAATTTAAATGTCACCAGTTGTTCTACTCCAGTTCACAGCCAGCATCAAATGCCTCATACTGTATACTGTAATGTGTGCATAGATAAAAGTAAGACTTTTAGTCTAATTTCAGATAACTGTTGTAAAATTGGTTAGCTGTTCATGTTGACAAACATATTCTCATGTTTTCTGCAGTAATACAGGAATGTTGTCATGGTCCATCACTCCAAATGGTTTTATTTTTACATGAGAGGTCGGTTGGACGAGTTGTTTCATGCAACACACCTCAGTTCAAAAGAAGATGGGACAGTGTGTAAAATGTAAATAAAAACAGAACGCAGTCATTTAGAACATAAACCGTTATTTAAACATGTTAGAAATAAAGTTGACGTGACAAATGTCTGGGGTGTCCAGCTCCGGTCCTCAGGGGCCACCGTCCGTCAGGCTCAAGATGTCCCCAAGCTCCAACACATCTCATTCAAATGGAACCTTTTAAAGGCTGAACCCAGAGAAAAAGAGGAGTGAGGTGAGGAAAAAAGTCAGAGAATTTTCATCTGAAGTTTTTTGTTTGGTCCCTCAAAAAAAATAAAAAAAATAAAAACAAAACGAAGTAAAATTGTACTTGTCTCCAGCTCCAGAGAGCAAGTATCAGATTGTGTTTAACAGGGTTATGGGGAAAGTTTTTACCATCATGTGATGCAAAAAGTCCCAGAAACTCTCTCTGTATCAAACATAATATGTTTGGTGTTATAGAGTTAAATATCTCTCCTCCACAGCTTGTCGTCAGCTCTGCCCAAACATGTTCACCATCAGCGTGACTCAGGTGCTGCAAGAAGCATCAGATGAAATGAAAAATCCATTTGGTTTATTGGTAGCATGAAGGAGCATTTGAGCCGGCAGATTCGCTTAATCTGATATGACGATTCAGTGTTTTTGAGTTGACACTCGCTTGAGTCTGGACAGATATGGGCTCAAACTGCACCTCTGCTGGCTGATAGTCGTGCAACTGGCAGGTCTTGATTATTCTGTAAGCCCTTGTTCCACAATATATGATCCTCCTTCACAACACAAGTGCTGCTCTATAAAGCTGCGGTGGAGTTCACTCGATGCTGTTCCTGAAAAATAATTATAGAAATAAACTCAGTAACTTTCAGTCATCATAAACGGCTTTAAACAGGTCTGTGGCAGCCGGCACATAAATCCACTCGTATCCTGCTGTCATTAATGATCAATTCTCACCAAGTAGGGAACAAACTAATTCTACATTCAGACGGCACAGAGCAGCTCTGGAGATTCAGCCCATTTCCCCCAAATAAAATAGTCCTGTCAGGCTTGGTCATTCATCAGAGAACAAACAGCGAATCTGAACCTGAAGCTCAGGTTCCTTTTTTATGAGCCAGCTCAGTTTATCACAGGGTTAGGTGCTGAATATCAGAGTAAGCTGTAATAAATAAAAAAAATCAGCTTTTAATCTGGATTGTGAATCAATAGCTGCTGGACAAGTGTGTGAACTCTGAGCCGAAGCCGAGCTGCGGTGACTGAAGCAGTGACCTTTTCTGAGTTCTAATAAGAGAGTGACAGTGCGCTCCCGTGCGCTGCGCTCTCACCACGCACTAAGCTGATTATTCAAATGGCAAAGATGATCAATCTGAGCGGCTGCCATCTCCGTGTCAAAATCCATTTGCCTCCTGCGGTTCAGAGACTTGGAAACTCATCGTGTGTTAGTCCAAGCAGGGTGACGGCTCCGTAAACGGCTCTGCCACCGCGCTGCGTCGCCACTTCCTGCCCGATCAGACGCCTCATGAGGCTAACTTTGGAGTCCTTTTAATCGCTTAAGGCCATTGTTTATGATAAAAGTGATGCGTGTCTGGCCCAGAGAGAGGCTCACCTCGTTTATCAGCGCCTCACTTAACCTGTCAGGAGCCGCGTCAGGTATATGAGGATTTATTGCTCCATCAAAGGCTGTGACGGAGCTTCTGGAAGGTGTTTTATGCAGGGAAGTTTTATAGGAAATTAAATTGTTGCTGCGTAAAATTTTAGCTGAATCCAGAAGGGGAGAAAATGGAGAGTGAGGAAGAATTTCACGTGCCGGTTATGCAAATATCCCTCAGTTTACGAGTGAAGAGGAAAAACAAGTCTTCATCTGGCCTGCAAGCAGAGAGGGAAACACCGTTTACAGCAATACAAAAAGTTATTTTGTGTGTCTCTGCAGAAGGAACTGGTCTCAGAAAAAGGAGAATTTCTATAAAAACATAGAGGAACCAAAGTGAAATAGGGGAGCCAAAACAAGAGCAAATTATCACCAGATTTTATAATATTATAAAGAGAACATTCTCACTTCATTAAAAACACTGAACAAACGGAATGAATCTGGACGGATGTGGGAAGAAAAGTTCAACCTCTGGAAAGGAGTGAGAGATGTCCAGCCTAGTGGTCATCGGCAGTATTGCAGAGTTAAAGCTTTACTACACAGGGCCGGATGGATGCTTCCGGCTGGGACCTGAATCAGATTAATGGGGAAACATGTTTGGGCTGACCTTAAGCTGCGAGAAAATGCTTTTAAGTTGAATCTGGTGTGTTGGAGCTTGGAAACATCTACAACCAGTGGGACGGGAGCTGGACACCCCCGTCCTTCCTGTTGGTCAGTGGTTAGTTGAAACTTGGATGAGTTGGACGCTGAGGTGGTGCTGGTCTGCAGTAAGAGCAGCTCAGCTCGCCAGTTTCACTTTCTTTTGAAGCAGCATGGCTGGACGCTGCAGCAGAGAACGTAGCAGGAACAGATGAGACAAGCTGTTCGCTTTGATGCAGCAGCTAAAGGAGCTTAGTGCAAGTTGTAGCTTTATTCCAGAAGTCTGCCTCCACTGGACTTATTAGCTTGTATGCTAACGGTAGCATTAGTGTTACATTCTAAATAGTGCCTAACCTGGTTTCCGTCATACATCACATGTAGCTTGTTAGTGAGCAGGAAGCAGCTGAGGGTCCCGTTTTATTCCCAGAGCAGATCGAAGCTCCTCCGTTTATCCAAAGCTGCTCCCATGATGCCTCTGCTGTTACTCCTGCACCATCAGACTCCAGTTTGGCCCTAATCTCTGTCTTGCAGGAGTGTGTGATGGTGTGTGAGCTGGAGCGTGTGTCAGTGTGTGAGCGGTCTCTTGTTATCCATTTCTAGTGGTCAGTGTGTCTCCATGATGCTCTGATGGCGATGGAGTAAACGATACGATACCGGCAGCGGCAGGTTAACGAGCATCAGCCCACATGCAGCCATGAGGATGCGAGCACGAATCCCTGTCACTGAGCAGCAGGAACAGGACTACAGAGGCAGAGATCGGCTCATCCTGCATCAGGCTGCTGGGAGACGATGTTTGGGAAAGAAAAAAAGCGTGTTTAGCATTTACACTGACGCAATGCACCTTTAAGCATGCGCCACACTGGAGGTCAGCTGCTGCAGCGCTGGCTTGGGAATGTTGCATTTCCGGGTTTTCTAGATTTCTGCAGCAGCAGCGTACTGATGAGACCCTCAGCTGCAGACGCACCTCTGGGTGCTTCAGATTTCTACATGTGTGATTTTGCACAGAAATAGTTTGGCTTTGAGCCATTTATCTGCTGTATGACTTCCTTAAAAAGCCGCTGCAGGAGATGATTTTCCGGGTTCGTAAAAAATCAGAAGATTCATTTAAAATATTTCCTTGCAGGTGCCTGAAATCATGACCTTCACAACATGCTGTTAATCTCCAAACCTTTGCTGCTTTACTTTATCTCTTAGCGGTATTTCTTCTTGATGTCCTCTGCATGGCGCTGACTTATTGTGAGCCGTTGCCTTCGGAGCAACAAAGAATTAGAGGAGCGACATATTTATGAGCTCAGGCGTCTGTGTTCCCGAGGTCAGCGTGGGAGAGGCTGGAAGCGTTTCGAGTTTGTATCCATCACGCCACATTGTTTGCTCTTGCGTGTCAGAGCAAGAATGCTGGGAAACCAGTAGCACCAGTGAGCTTCAAACTGGTAGAAGTAGATAGTTTAGCTGCATGTTGCAGTGAGTTCCCAGTGTTGCCCCGGAGCCATGCTGGTTTAGATTTGCTCAAGAATTTATTAAACCTATTTAAATGTGAGAAATCAGAAAAGCGAAAATCCACTGCAGCAGATAAAAAACCTCAGTCAAATATTGAGTCATGTCCGGTTTAATTTTGGATTATAACTCATTTTGAAGTTAAGTGTAAGATCGACCGTGTGCAGTCAATCAAAGCCCGGATACTGTAGCTCCCCTAAAAACCTGCAGGGTGATGGAAGTCTCCTGAAATGTGAAGTAGGGATCGACTGGAAACAAAAAAAACATGCCAATGTACAGAAATGGCATTAAGGAACATACAACGTTTCTTTTTCCAGTTTAATGCAAAAACTCTGAAGTTAATAAATAATAATGAATAAATAACGTCACATTCAATTATCAGCTGTAGATGAAGTTTGTGGTGATGGATTTTTCCTCCAGCAGAATCCAGGATAAGCATCCTTTCTTTGTCCACTTTTCAGTATTTATTTTAATTACTTATTTGCTCAGTAAGAATGAAACCGATTAAACGTCAGTGCTTTGGTCTCATGTGTCATGAGGGATCGTGGATTTTTTTCCTTCCTAAATTGCTGGTAATTCTGTGTTTTCTTGAACTTTTTGTGAAGCAGGAAGTCACTTTTAGGAGCAACTTTTTGATCTTGTCCCAGCTAGCACGGCCGTGTGGGGCCCACAAGGGCTACATTTAGGCTAGGGCTGGGGAAATTTAATCGAAAAAATTAATACTTTTTTTAAAATAAATGCATAAATCTTTAAGAATATTTTTTAAATATCATATTCATTATTCTTATTTTTTTATCTTCTTTACTCGTCTTTTTGGGCATTGTAGTAGCAGAATCTTGGTCTGACCACCGTGTTGTTTTTTGCTAATTAAAATAATGGAAATTGAGAAAAAAAAAACTAGCAAATAGATGGTTTGTAAAAAAAAATTTCTTCGGAAAAACTGCAATTTATTAATAAAATCAGTTGCAGATTTTGTGATACAATTATTGAACTATATCATTTTTTTATACAGATTCAGATCAGTAATATTGAAGTTATTACCCAGTTCAGTAAATGTTGAGGGTCACATGTGGTTCCTGTTACCATATGTGTAGCCCATGTTGGCTGGCCATAGGAGCTCCATGACCGTGGGTCAGGTCCCACATGTGGGTATCGACATCATTTCAGAGGGTTGCTCGATTATTGTGAAAAATATCTACATTTTGCATTTTTATCATGGCTGTCTAAATTCAACCAGTAATGAAGAGATAAATCTAAATTTAACACCTTAATCGTTTCACATTAATGCATAAATGCACATTAATCTTCCTTATTTATGAAGACCGATTTCAACCCTTCTATTTTGAGGGTCCTGCAGGACGACCCGTCTGCTGTCATCACAGAAGGGAGGGTCACAAACCCCAGTAGATGTCATCTTAGATTGCATAAAGTTTGAGCCTGAAAAATAAGCACATGATTTAAAGAGTTAGGGAACATAAAATGTGGGCTGTTCATTTTCATTTTCACTTTTCTGTTTTTCTTCTTTTCCGCCTCCGATTGCTGTTACGTGGGACTGAGAGCAGGTCTGCACAGTTTAAAGTGAGAGCTCATGTTCATACCGTCTGATTTTAACCCCTGACCTTGATTTGAAAGGATAAGGCGGTTTACCCGGATCCGGATCGCCTGTAGGAACCGTTCAGTGCTGAGGGAACTGCTGACTGGTGTGTTGTCTTGTTTACTGGGCTAAAGTGACTGTTGACAAATGACCTCATTAGTCTAAACAATCCACTTTGGTAATAATTGGATTTCACCAAGAGATCTTTTTCGGACAGTCTGTCTCTCTCCTGTAGGTTTCACACACATACCGTATGTAGCCGGGACTTCCCAGTTAAAACCTTATTAACTCACATATTAGTAAAAGGACGTAAGAAGGTGAAACAGATCAGATACTGCAAAACAACTGGAGATAATTGCATTAAAATGAGGCGTCAGATATTAATTTCACACATTAGTAATCAGTTTTTTTTTTTTTTGTGGAATAGGGATGCAAATGATCAAGTAATTCATTAATCGATAGTTTTTTCATATTATCGATCCAATTAATTGATAAGCGCAAATTTCTCTAAGAAGGTGAATTTCCCTCTGAATTAACAGGTTCCTTTCTACTAAAATGTTATCTTTTTTATGAAAGAGTGCAAATTATATTTGTTAATAAAAGTTTTATTCTTAACAGCAGGAACAGCACATTCACAAATGGAACGATGCAAAGAAAGATATTATTATTATGAATTAGATTTAATATAATAAATAAAGTTATTATGTCTATGGTCAGGGGACGGCTTATCTTGTGATCCTGAATGCGCGTCGAGGACTTCTGGCGTCAAGCGCCCCCTCATGTGGGCTGGTGAGGAAGTACGGGCTATAAACGCGATTAAGTGCCATTAATTAGCAAGTAGCGGACCGTTATTAACCATTCACACACATCCACACCCCTGATAGGCACCTAGGGAGGCAATGTAGTTCAGAGTCTTGGCCAAGGACACTTCGACATGTAGCAGAGGGAAATCAAACTGCCGACCTGTTTAGTAGACGACAGCTCTATCCAATGAGCCACAGCCGCCCGCATGCTGTATTTGTAGTTGTTTTAATGAACACCGGGGATTTACCCAATATGCTGCTGCTAACTGCAGAATAAATAAATACATGAGAAACAGCAGGAAACAGCATATGTGTGTGTATATTTCAGAAAGTGAAACCCATATTGTATGTGTATATGAATATATTCATATTGTATATATTGATAACAGACTGAAGTTCAAGCCTTTATTTCTTGCAGTTGTGGGGATTTAGTGTCTCAGACATTTCAATATTGTTTCATATTGGAAAGTCACAACCTCAGCAGCCTATTACCTCCAAACACCTGCAGAGCCTTACTGGGCCTTTAAATGGCCTCAGTCTGGCTCAGTAGGCGACGCTTTCATGGAAAGACTCCTGACTCGGTAGTCTTTGACTGAGAAAGTTAACCACATCAGTCCGGCACTGATCCTGTCCTTTAGACGATAGACTTTAAAGTTTCGTTGCTGTGCCGTAAAGCTCAGAATGGTTCAGGACCTCTTGACCCAGTATGGACCCAGTAAGGACCCAGCATGGACCCAGCAGATCCGTCGGGTCATGTGGATCTGGTGTTTTATCAGTTCCCGGAGTCAGAAGTGGAGCTTTCAGTTTCTTTGCTCCACATATGAACAAACTCCTGGAATAAATCAGGTTAAAGACCCTCCTTCTCTGCAGCTTTCACACAGTTTTTATTAAAAAAACGTTTCCTTCAAGCCTAAAGTTGGTCATGTTTTAAATGTAATGTGCCTTTTCTCTTGTTTTGTGTATTACACATGTTTATGTAAAGCACTTTTAAAGTCTAGTACATGAAATGTGATGCAAAAATAAACTTAACCACAGAAGTTGATCGCTAAAGAGCGGCTGCATCCCAGCATATTCAGAGAAGCGGTCCTCAATGGTCCAAAGTCCTCTTATCAGATGAAAGGAGATTTAGTTTTTCATTTGGAGATCTTATTGATCTTGTGTAATATTCTAGTTTTTTGAATTTAAGATTTTTATTATCTCCAAACCATTAACATCACAAAACCTACAAGCTAACAAAGCTAACCCGGAGCTAACAAAAGCTAACCAGCTAACAGGCGGGCTAAAGCTAAGGTGTGTTAGCAGCTAAAAACTTGCGGTTGTGCAAGATTTTAGAGGCCGATCACCGATCAGAGAGCTTTGAAAAACCGATCACCGATCCGATCACATGAGGAATCAAATGTGCCCATTTTTATATAGTTTAAGGAGTATCCTAAAAACTTAACTTCTTCTCAGTAAGCTACTTTAATGCAGTTAAATTACTTTTCAAGTATACTGCAACAGGGGCAGTGATCTGTCTCAAACTCATTCATTTTTCATTCTGCTTGTCTAATATGCAGGAAATTATTTAATCACAGTAGTGAGATGTCTCTTATTTATTCTTTAAAAAAAAAGTTTAATCTGAGTGAATGGCTGC
>JBBDHI010000012.1:1721375-1732699 GCA_037177115.1 Craterocephalus stercusmuscarum | reverse complement strand
TTTAGGCTGACATGTTGTTGTTGGGTTAAACTTATATAGGTTAAATCTTAACAATAGGTCTGCAATACAGTAATTCTTAGGAATGAAAGGTTGACTGCAGTTTAAAATCTGTATAACTGTTACAGACACAGCAACAAATAAAGTCTGTAGAGATTAATAAAGCGAGCCATCCATGTGTAATATATTGTACAAAAGAAATAGATAAATCTCTCATTTCCTAATATTTTATGCAACTACTGTCTTGATATGTGACTGTCTTGTTTTAACCAGCACAGGACGAGGTTAACTTACCGCCACCAGGATAAAACTATACACAATGTGTTGTTAAGTCGGTTAAAAAAATGAAAAATTAGATTCAGTGAAACCTCAGTTAGGTAAAGTCAGCACATCACCAGTCAAACATAACCACGTCCAGTCACTGGAAAGTAAAGCATCAATCGGAAGGTCGATCCACCAATCAGCCATCAACAGCTTTGTCACGACACATGAACCTCATCTCAAAGATCATAGTGAAAAATATCGTTCCCATTAGTTTTGTTGAAGGTTTTCCTGCGATTTGATTATCCTAATTCCATCTAAAACCTCCCATCATTAGTCTGGAACGAGGACATGAGGACTAAATTGTGTTCTAAGATGTTACTATGTTTTTCCTTCATTTTACCAGATTCCAAGCAAACATAACCAACTCTGGGCCTCTTTGGCTATCGTCCTGCAGGTGTTCGATGTTTCCCTTCCACAACATCTGGGTCAGATTACATGGTTCTCCAAAATCTTGGTGTCAAGTTGAAAACGTGCGATAACTTGGGTGTCCATCAAGAGCCATCCTACCCACGATCAAACATGCTGTCATCATGAGAACCACCCAGAACAAGGCAAGGTGCGTCCATACCGCAACCATATTCATTCGTTAAAATGTCATAATTTCTTTCCCCATATGCCATCAACCTTTGTTGATATTATTTTGTTTTCACTCCACAGTGTTCTAATGTGAAGCATGACCCACCTTTAGAGTCTGATAGAAAGCAGCGAGTTGAGATAAGCGCACATAAATATGAAAATAAATAAAAGAAAAAGAGTCAATCCAACAAAAACGCCACATATAAATTATGGGGACTAGGTTATTATAATGGACTGGACTGGCATACACCAGGGTGGGCTTGTGTTTTTTTAACCAGCACAATAGAAGCAGAAGAAAGGGAAAGTGTTGACATTTGTTCACTAGCAATGGAGGATTAAACCATTAAAACCTATAAATTTGACTGTTAAATGCTCTCTTTGCATGCATACAGAACATGTCCACGGTGCATTTGAGGAGCTTTTGATATATGTTTTTGCGTAAGAAGGACGACATTAAAATGTGAATTCTGAAGGACTCCCATCAGCTGAAAATCACCCTCAGGTGATTGGTACGATAATCTGAGCGATCGATTGTACTTGTAGCACCATACGGTCTGGAGAAGCAGAGTCATAGCCAGATCTGAAGAAACTGCTCATAAAAAATGGATTTCCAGATCAAAGAGGAAATCATTTAGGGGAATAAAATTGGTGCAAATCGTTGTGGCATGACAGGAAACTCAACCAACCCACAGAGGAAAAGAGATAGAAAAAGTTTTCTGAGAGGAAAATATCCACGTAAATGAGTCGGTGTGGCTTTTATGCTGAGAAAAATGGTTATCTTATGTAATAAAGTATAAATAAGCTATATGTGCGTTTAGTTGTGTATGAGAGTCAAAGAGAGGTAAATAACAGATGAGAGAACAGAGAAAAGATGTTTTCCTACCTCAATGATCTTTACTCTAACTTTGTTGTATGCTTTTAGCCAGCGAACCCTAGATGGGGAGCAAGGTGGAGGCCCGCCCTCGAACAAACTGTGAAGATCAAAGAGAGATCTAAAGTTTTATTACGACACATGAGAAGACTGATGAACAAAATTCAAAATAAAGAATCTTGTTGTCATGCCAACACAGGAAATCTGCTCGCTTGTTTTTCGGCCACACTGATATCACAGTGCCCTCAGCAATCTCTTTTAACCTGTTTATATTTATATATAGTATTTATAGCATACCTGAGTTTGGCCTGATTCTTGTTGTCATAGATATCCGAGGTCGGCTTGGGGAGGATAACAGAAGAGTCCTTCAAATCTTTATTGGAACCAGGCTCTGGGAGGGCGTTCACCTCCTTCTCGATCTCCTCATCCTCGTTCCAAGTGGACGATTGGCTTCGGAGAGGAGGTCGAGGGTCACTGGGAGGACGGGGTTCCGGATGCGGGCGCTCCTCGGGTTCAGAGCTGAGCTGGGAGCTGATGGGGCTGAGGTTTCCAGATGAATCCAGGTGACAGCTGTCCAGTGGGCTGTTGAAAAGTCAGATTGTTGCACTCATTCGAAAATTCAATCCAAAAATGGGCTATAATTAATACTAAGTAATTTACAATCAACAGAAATGTCTTTGCTTTGATTATGAGAGCAAATTTAAACTGAGTGGATCCAGTATTTCAAGGAGAAAAACAAGAAACAAGGGCAAAGGAGGCATGAATTTTACAATTGACAGAGGAAAAGGGAAGGAAAACTGAAAGGGTTCAGAAGGAAAAAGCTCCAAAAATTAAGCCAAATCAGGATTGGATAAATTAGATAAGTTCATCTTGGTGCAAAATAAAAAAATAATATTTTTAATTATGAAAAATAGCACATTTAATAGATCTTTAAGATGGTGAGTGCATGTTACCTAGGCTACCTCTAATTTCTAAGACCATTAAACACAAAGGATAAAAGTGTTAGTGGATAGATGCCTACCTCACAGTGCATGATTAAAATCATAAGTCACCAACTCCGAAGGAGAGAGATGTGTGACTGCTGGATGATTGAGACTCCTAACGAGGAAAGTGGCCCTGTGCTTTAACTGGAATGATTTACTTTGTCTTGGGTGTGGGCCAAATGACTTCTCACCGTTTGTTTTATTCTAGTGTCCTGCCTGCCTCTACGGTGCGCGCTGCAACACCGTCATAAATCTTTTGCAGTTTGATTCATTTAAACAAATTGGCTGAGACTTGGAAATAATTCAGAAAACTGCAGAGGACAGAGGGAGGCGAAGGCTCTGTAACCGCCTCACCGTGCAAAGCTAATAAATAAAACCATCAGCTTTTTAATTCATTGTGCTTCCATCAATGTCAATGAATGTATTGCAGAGCTGGTGTAAAAAAGATCTGGTGCATTTATTCTACATGATGCACACCTTCTGACATACGATCATTGCATGTTTTATGCTTTGATCACATGACTCATGATTGGTTTGTGGATTTAATCTAGATATTTTGGTTTAAAAAAGTAATGTAAACGTATATGGAAAAGAGGCACAATGGTCAAAACAGAACAAACTATGGAGACTAGGAAAATAATGAGAAACAAGGAAGAGGAAAAGGGCTCCATGACTATCTACAACAGCGTGATAAATGAACAGTGCCATTTATCATACAGGTACTAGCCTTTTTGCAGCTTCCTTGTGCAAGAGGTCCTTCGGTTGATCTGCTCCCATATCTGCACGCACGGTGTCGGGTGTGCTTACTTCACCTTTGTCTACCTCAGATGGAGTAATTTTAACCTGAGGTTTATCCAAACTTTCTGTAATGGAACCTGAGTAAGAAGGGAGGTCGGACTGTGGAGTCTGTGCTAATGTATCACAACTTCCTGTTTTTGATGTTTCTGTTGGACCTTCTGTGTCGCTGGCATCCGCACTTCCGGTGTCTCCTGAACCGGGGGAAAGTTTGTCAGGTTCTGGTTCTTCCGACTCCGCTGTGGGTTTTGGACCTTCAGATTGAGGTTGGGTCGTGATAGGAGGAAGGGTGGATTCAGGTTTGGGAGGGTCAGAGGGCCCAAACATTGAGGTAAGTTTCAAGCCAAACACAGATGGAGCAGTTGGTGTTTCTTCCTTTCCTGTTGGTTTGTCATCCTGAAAGATGCCAGCTGAAAGGGTTTTGAAGCCTGAAAAGAGACCACCGTCTGTTTGTTGTGGCTGTGGAGTCTTGGCAGCAGCTGCTGGGGATGTTGCGGTGGAGAAAAGGGATCCAATAGATGAAGTGCCTTCAGCAGCTACAGACATAAAACCAAATTTAGGAGTTGTCAGACCAGGTATGTCAAACACACCCTTGGTTTCAGGCGCTGTGGGTGGTGCAGCTTTGTCAGACTCTGCAGAACCTGGTTCTTCTGAATGTTCAGCAGGTTCCTCTTCTCCTGCCTCTTTTACAGGACATGTGATAGATTCGGTGACAGAATCTGTTTCTGTTTTGTCTTTTCTTTCTGCCTCTTCCAATTGTCCTTTTTCAGGTAGTTCATGTTCCTCTGTACCTTTAACTTGTCCTTCTTCATGTAAAGGTGTACACCCTTCAGCCAGCTTTTCAATGTTTTCAGAAATTGACACATTTGCAGAGGGATCACATTGTGCAGGCTCTTTCTCTGACTGCTGTGGTTCCTCAGGTTTAGTTGACTCTGGACCTTTGAACATACCAAATAGGTCATTGGTCAGGGACTCTGTGCCAATGCTGCTTGGAAGACCAAAAAATGAGCTTTTCTGTTGTTGCTGATGTTGCTGTGGTTGACGAGGAGCCGGTGATGACCCAAAAAGTGATCCAGGTGAACTTGAAAAAAATCCACCGACAGATGGGGTTTTACTTGGGGCACTTGGAGTAGAAAACATAGACATGAATCCAGAAAAGGGAGCTGGTTCTGGGGCCTTTTGTGGTCCTGGTTGTCTTGGACCAGCCATTCTGGGACCAGCCATTCTTGGACCAGCCATCCGTGGTCCTCCCATTCTTGGTCCTCCCATTTGTGGTCCTTCCATTCTTGGCGCTCCCATTCTTGGCCCTCCCATTCTTGGTCCTCCCATTCTGGGTCCTTGTGCTCTGGGCATGCCCGGCATGGGATGTTGCTGTGGTGGAGGACCAGCAGGTGCTGCTTGACTAGCCTCAACAGGTTTCTCTTCAACCGATGACAGGATAATTGCACCTGGAATACCTTCAGAAGTCTTCTCTAACACACCTGCAGGTTTTGTAGTAGCCTCTGATTTTGCTTCAGTTTCTTCAGATGAGATTTTCAAGTCTTTCTCAGATTCTGAAATTGTACTCACCACAGCTTCTTGGGTCAGTTTTTCGGCTATTTCTGCGGCTGAATCCACCCCAGTTGCTTCTTTGATTCCCTTTTCTGCATCTGTGACTGCTTTTTCTTCTTCACTAGCAACTTTCAAAGCCTCTTCAGATGATTTTACATCATCAGCAACTGGAGTTTGTTCTTCACCAACAACTGTCAATGGCTCCTCTGATGACTTTTCAACAAGTGCTGGTTGTTCCTCAGCAGCATCTCTTGCAGCCTCCTCAGATGGTTTTACAACATCTGCAGCTGGTGTTAGTTCTTCACCAACAACTTTCAATGGCTCAAGTGGAATTGCTCTTTCAATGGCCACCTCAGTTTGTTTTTCTGTCTCTGAAGCTATAACCTCCCCTTCGCCAGTAGCTTTAACTTGGTCTGCTCCAGCCATATCAGAGTCTGTTGGTTTCTCCAATGAATCGTTAACACTTTCTGGCATTTGGACGGTATCATTTTCCTCTGAAGAAATGTTGATGGTGTCTCTATCGACTACATTATTTGAGCTCTTTATCTCTAAAACGCCAGTTTCTGATTCAGCAGCCTTTTTCTCAACATCTACTACATCTTTTGGTTCTTTGCATTCACTTAAAATGTCTGACTGTATTTCAGTAACTTCTTTTCCAGCTTGGTGGTCCATGGGCATCTCTTTCTCTGCCAGATTGCAAATTGTGCTTGAAGTATCTGTAAAAGACGCTTCAGTCACAACTGAAGGAAGGCTTTCTTGCATTGTAGTTTCTTTATCCACATCTATATTTGTCAGGGGACTAGAATTATTTGTAGCAGTTACAGTGGTATGTTTGGTTGAATCTTGTACATCTTGAGACTCCACTTGAAGTTCCTCCTTAACGGTTGCTGCAGGGAGAGACTCGGAGGGTACATTTTTGATGGTTTCGACACAGTCTTCCTTTGATTCTGCTATAGAAGGTTTTGTGTCTGTGGGCTTAACTGGTTCTGATGCAAGCTCCTCCTTAACAGGGGTAGTTTTTTCTGGCTCTGTTTTGGTTTCCTCCATGAAAGACATTCCAAATAAGCCAAACCCAGTTTTAGGTTTGTTACTGTCAGAACTTCCACCAAGTGAAAACACTGAAAAAACTCCTTCTGATTCAGGTGGTTTAGAAACTGCAGGCGGTGCTTCTGGTGGTTTTTGGCCTTGTCCACCAAACATAGAGAAAAGTCCCTTCCCTGGGATATCTGGACCACTGGGTCTTGGTGGTGTAGCTGTTGGTCCAGGTGGACGCATTCTAGGTCCTGCCTGGGGCTGGGGACCAAGACCACCAAATTTGGAAAATAATCCAGTACCTGGTGTATCTTGCTGTGTTGCAGAACCTGGTAGGATGCCACCAAATAGAGAAGATCCAGAAGGAGGACCCCTTGGTGGGGCACCACCCCCTTGATGACCTCTCGGACTGGGTGGTTGTTGAGGTGTAGGTGCACCAAACATGGAAAACAGACCCTTTCCTGGAGGTTCTTTGGGTGGAGGACCTCTGGGCCGGACACCCTGAGCAGTTGGACCCCTTGGACCAACTGGGGTCTGACTGCTGGACCCACCGAACATGGAGAATAGGCTTTTTCCCTGAGGTTCTTGGGGAGCTGGTGGTGGTGGTGTGTCTTTGGTGTCAGACGAAGAAGGGGCATTTGACCCTCCAAACATTGAAAGCAACCCTGTCCCTGAAGCATCTTTGCTAGATGAGCCAGGAAGTATGCCACCAAGAATGGATAAGCCAGACTGGGAGGAGGGCTGTTGTGGGGCTGCAGTCGAACCACTAAACATTGAAAATATGCCTTTTCCTGCTTGCTCACTGGGTTGTTCAACCTTGGGTTGACCACCCTCGGGTTGATCACCCTGAATAGTGGATCTACCCTCCTTGGAGACTGCAGTTTCTTCTGTGGGAGGTTTGATGGGACTGGGCTCAGGCGCAACACTCTTTTCAGTTTTATCAAGGGTAACATCCTTTGCAGTTTTGTCAGGAGTAACACCCTTTTCACTTTTATCATCAGTAACATCCTTTTCACTTTTGTCAACAGGAACATACTTTTCAGTTTTGTCACCAGTGACATCCTTGTCAGTTTTGTCAAGAGGAATGTCCTTTTCAATTTTGTCACCGGTAACATCCTTTTCAGTTTTGTCATGAAGCTCTTGAACTCCTTCCAGTGATTTGACATGTGAAACTGGGGCATCTTCTTTCAGCGACTGAACATCTTCGGACAAGACCACATCTGGAGATTTGCTGTCCTCCTTGTAGGCCAACTCATCAAGTGATTCAACAACCTCAGGTGTTTTTTCTACTGAAGCTGGTATTTCATCCGGGCAGGCTAGGTCACTCCCAGTTTGTATTTCTTCAACGGGCATTATGTCTTGGGTCACCACCTCTTTTTCTATGGAAGTCTCTTCAAGTTGTAGTTTGTGTGTCTCTGTAGTCTTTGAAGTTACATCAGTTTCAGAGAGAGCAGTGTCTGTTGTTGAACATTTCTCAATTGGCAGGCTTTGTGACTCTTGTTCATTTGCTTGTTTATGATCTGTTGTACTTAGTGTGAGTGGTATATCTGGTGTGCAAGTCTTGGTTTCCTCATTAGATACATCAATAGACGCTTCTTTGTCACTGCTTCCTATGGTACTCACATCTTTAGAAATATCAGGCTGTGCAACAACATCAGTGGGTAAAGTTTCTTTATGATCTGTTGGTGTTATTGTAGTAGGAGTGGTATCTTCAGAGACACCAACTTCAGGCAAACCAGGCCTAATATATTTATTTAATTCATGATCATTTGTATCCTCTTCTGGTGAGCTTGCTGCTGAGACAAAGATATGGGGCAATCTTACATAAGGTCTTGACTCACTTTGTCCATATTCTGTACCAGCAGGAGGTACTTCTGAGGAATTAATACCAATGTAGATTGACCTTGGCTGTTGCCTTTGTTCTTGTGGTACAATGACTTCTGGATAAATCTTGTCACTACAGGTAGAGTCTGTGGATATAGACTTTTTAGTCTCCTGTGAACCTTGTTTTTGTAACATGTCTGATTTAACTAAAGCCATTTTATTTGCAACAACAGGACTTTCTTCAGTAAATGCCTTTGAGGTGACATCTGGTGATGTTTGTGAAGCACCAATCCTTGAGATTCCTTCAGGTAGCATGGTTTCTGGTGGTTTCATAGGTGAAGTTTCAGGAGTAGGCCATTGTTTCCTGTGTGTCTCTCTTACTGGACTTCCAGCTAGTGTTGCCTGTGGTTCTTGTGTAAAGTCCACTGGTGACATCAGTGAGGATGCTTGCTGACAATCTCCGTGTTGTGATTCAATGACTGCTGAAATGGCTGGTGATTGCATAGTTATAGATTGATGTTTGAGTGATTCCGTTGAAGTAGCCAGGTTACCTTCAGATGTCACTGGTGTAAAAGACTGAGAACTTGGCACAAAATGAATTTGTGGGCTTGAAGCAACTTTCTCTGATATTCCAACAGAAGTTAGTGGAGAGACCCTCCCTTGTCCAACAGCAGACATTTGTGGTGAACTAACATGTGTAGTATGGTCCAAAGGTTTCAATACAATCTCAGTCTGGTGAGGCATTACAGTCGCTGGTCTAGGACCGGCAAAAGACTGAGACTCCAATTCATTAAACCTGTTAATTAAGCCCTTGACAGAGGTGGACCCTGTTGTTGTTACAGGTACCTGAGGTGTTCGTGGTTCAGTTCTGAAGCCTTGATTCTGATAGCTACTCGTTGCCTGTATTGTAGGCATTGGGGAATATCTTGTGGCAGGCTGTGATACTATTGCGGTAACTTGTGTTACACCTTGAATTGATGTTACAGTACTTGAAGGTACAGTTGGTGTGTAATAATGTTGGGCAGTGGCAAGACTTTGGCTCATAACAGGTTGTTTTGATACCTCAGGAGGTCCCTGTACACAATATGTAGCAGCAGGAACGTTGTAAACAGGCTGTATCACTCTAGATGGTAATGAAGGATCAGTTCTGTATTTGGTAGGTTCTTGTTGGGCAATGACAGTCATCTGAGGCAATGGTGTAGGAACAGCTTGGGATTCACCATACATTTGCTGGGTTGAGTAAGGAATAGACGGAATTCTACTAGTTGTTATGGCTCCACTGTCTTCGTTTTCCTCAGTGCTTCCATAGCTATCTATGGTTGCCTGTTTGATAAGGATTTTAGGTCTTTGGGTCATGTCTTGCTGAGCACTTGTATCTTGCTTCTGAAACTTCAGAGCCTGTGGCTGAGAGCTTACTATTAATGGAGTTTGACCTGTTTCCATACCAGGATGACAGTATTGCTGCTGTGGAACTGACTGTTGTGTTTGCAGCTGAGGTATGTTTTGAGACTGCTGATTTGGTCTCTGGGGTTGAAGATATACACCACCAAACTGTTCATATGCACCATAAGGTGATGAATGAGTCAATTCACTGCCCTGAGCAGCCTGGGCAGCAATGTGCTGAGGAGGCTGCATCCTCCTTTCATTCGGAACCATAGAGGAAAATGAAGAAATCGCTGGTTCTGAGTTTAATCCTGGTCCTGACTGCATTCTGTAATGTATTCCAGGTTGGGTGGCGGTCTGTTTATCAGTAATGGATTGTGATAATTTCTGAGTTTGAGAAAGTGTGGTGTCAACTCTAACCTCCTCATTACTGTTTACAGGTATATATTGTTGTAGCCATGACATACTGTATTCAGGTGGTAAAGATACAGAAGGAAAGGTATAATCCTTTATATCTTGATGATCAACAACTGTAATTTTACTTTTAAGATCCACAGTTAGATCAACAATGCCAACAGTTGTTTTCTTTTGCAACAGCCCCTCACTTTCCATTCTTTCAGATATTTCTTTCTTTGCTTTATTATTTGTACAGTTCATGGGTTCTCCATCTTTTAGCTCAGGTTGAATGCTTGAACAATGACTTGTACTTGGACTGTCTCTTGCTGAGAAGTCTACTGGCATATTATGTTGGTTTGTGTTTTTGTAAGTGGTCCTTGACTCAGACAACATGTCATTATAGTGGTACGTTGAAATCTGTCTATGCAGAGTCTCAGTTGTGTTGAATCCACGCACAGCCTGTCTTCTTTGTTGACATGCAGTTTGTTCCACTATGAGTGGTACACCAACAGAACCATTCCTAATGACTGTTGTCTTGTCCCTGACTAGCTGCACCACTCCAGATGATAGGATCACAGGAGCTGTGCCTGACTGCTTCTGTTGGGATTTTGGAGACATGTCTAGGAAACTTCTGATTGAATTGGCAGGTGCAGATGCTTCTTGAGATCGGCTCTGCACAAATCCTTGTTGGATTGGTTTTGGTGATACTACCACTTTTGCCTGTTGTCTTTTGGGTTGTTCTTGAGGATGGTGGGTCTCCACAATTAATGGAACACCAACAGAATCTCCTTGAGAATACGTTAAGCTTGATCGTCTGGTGCGCACCAGTGATACTAGATCTGGATGCTGTGCCACTGCTTCAGATTGGCATGCCTTGGTTGACATATCGACTGTTCCTTTTACAGAGTTTGCTGGAGCTGAACTGAGCAACTGCCGCTGGGTAGTGGATAGTGACACAAAGGGACGCTGCATTGCCATAGAGCAAGGATGAGACTGCTTTAGAACGGGGACAGTTTGTCTTTTTTGCAGAGGGGTCACATCTTGAGATTGTGTTGGGCTTTTTGATTCTAGTGAAGTTGGGTCGACTACCAGCGGGACACCAACAGAATCTCTCCTTGCAACTGCTCTTGCACTTGGCTTATTTACAAGTGGAATTGCTTGATCTGGATCACACTCATTTTTGGACACAGTTTTTTCAAGTGTGCCTTGACATGACTTGGGTGACATATCCAGCACAGCTGCTGTGGCATGTTTCGTTGAAACTGATGTCTCATGTGTTTGTTTCAAGACTGATGACTCAGACAATGACTGATTCGACTGTGTTATGAGCCCTGGTTTGGTCTGCCAGGATTGTTGTTGGTTTAGCACAGAATCTGAGAGACTGTGATGCTTAATCTCAGTCACCTGTTGGCGAACAGACTGTACAGACACTACAGAACCACCACGCAGTTTTTCAGAGGGAATAGCCACATCTGGGGTCACTTCCCTCAAGCTGGCAGATTTTGATGTCATGTCTTGTGTGCTGTTCAGGGAACTGGCTGTCTCCTTTACAGGTGGGGAATGAATATAATCTGGTTGTTGCTGGGATACTG
>JBBDHI010000010.1:29173290-29186022 GCA_037177115.1 Craterocephalus stercusmuscarum | reverse complement strand
GCGGAGGACGGGTCTGTGGCGGAGGACGGTCTGTGGCGGAGGACGGGTCTGTGGCGGAGGACGGGTCCGTGGCGGAGGACGGTCTGTGGCGGAGGACGGGTCAGTGGCAGAGGACGGGTCTGTGGCGGGTCTGTGGCGGAGGACGGTCTGTGGCGGAGGACGGTCTGTGGCGGAGGACGGGTCTGTGGCGGAGGACGGCGGCGCGTGCAGACGCTGCGGGCGCACACTCGGGCCTGGCGGCGGCTGCATGCGCTGCGAAGAATGGCCGCATTTCAGGAGCCCCTCATTGATATTCATGCTGAGGATAAACAGTGGAGGTGGCTGAGTGGGGACGCCTGCAATGGAAAGGCCGCCCCCCCCCCCCCGGGTGGCAGGGATGCACAGTGCGCACATTAAAATTGTAAATTAATTAAAGCTGGAAAGTTGAACAACGGCCAAAAGACGAAAGAGAAAAAGAGGCAAACGTGGAAACGCAGTAAATCCAGTTCTTTATTCCGTTCTGCCTGCGTTGGCCTTGTTTATTAAAGGGGTAGCGCTACGAGGAAGCCGGCCCGTCGACTGATTACGGTTAAAAACAAACACCGTTTTGGGATTGGCACGACAGCATGTTTCACCGCTAATGTAACACAGACTGGGAGTGAAAACAAGTCCTGTGGAGAGCTCAGGTCCAGACATCTGCCTCCCGCCAAACAAACAACAGCAGCCTCCCAGCCGGGCTCTGAGGCCGGAGCCTGGCCTCCGAGGCCGGAGCCTGGCCTCTGAGGCCGGAGCCTGGCCTCTGAGGCCGGAGCCTGGCCTCTGAGGCCGGAGCCTGGCCTCTGAGCATGGGATGAAAGCATGCAAGGATGGCAAGGATCTCTGCTTCTGGCTCCATGCAGAAAACAAACTGCCTCTGCCCATCATGCTGCTCCAGCTGCAGCCTGGAGGCGGCCATCGTGTCAGAGTGGAGGCTGGGATGCTCCACATTTCCACTGAAACAGTCCAGTGTGTGGGAAGGCAGGGTGGTTAGGGTTGGGATGAAAGCAGCGGCTAATCGTCCACACGTCTGTCTGCAGAATTAAAGGCTGTTTGTCCTTTTTAATCCGCGCAGCTCGAACTCCTCCTCATCAATCTTGTTTTACGCTTCATTGCTAATTACATGTTGCCTGATCGACTTCCTGACACACAAGCTGCTGGACTGTAACCACAGTGCCCCGACATATAAACCATGGCACAAACATGTCTGTAGGGACTAGTGCCCCATTTACCTCTTCTAATCGTCTGAAAAAGGCCTCCGGACCTCACTGAGATTTCCTTTAATCAGCTAAAAGGACAAAGACTGAGCTAGCAAACACTAACATTTAGTGAAAATCACAAATGTAAACATGTTTGCATGATCTGTAAACCTCGCTGTTGCTGCAACGGCTGCATCTGAAGTCAAAATCTGGATTTCTGCTGTGACTCAGTTGGCAAAAATATTTATAATGTGGTGCTGAAACCACGGGTGAGGTGGGGGGGGGGTACAGGACATGCCATTGGATGATTCACCCTGCGTGGCACATTTTTGGGCAGATACTCTTAGGTGGCTTCTTCCTGCTCCATCTGCAGCCAGGCCGGACATGAATCCCCACCTCGGCGGAGCGTGTGGACAAATCATAATCTGTTGGAAGTGGTGACTAATTGGTCGGGTTCTGACTCATCAAACATGAAGAGGCTTTTATGTAAACAAACCTTTTTCAGTGACCACATATGAGATGAATCATCCTTCTCTTGAACGCCTTGAGCCTGGAGGGGAATGTCCACGTAGAAGCCCAGTAGAGCTCCTGAGCCTCCCTGCCTCTGGACCAAAGACACCAGCGGTGGACGCTATCTGAGTGCTCACTGTACTGCATACATGGATGCATTCACCCCCAGAATCTGAGCCAGAAAACTGGAGCCCCTGCTTGGGACAACAGAAACAGTCGTGGATAATATCTTCCCGGTTAAGAGTTGAATAAAAAGCCAAACAGAGAACTGACCCGGCTCCATAAAGCCCAAACGTTCAAAGCTTAGCTGCAGTTTGAAAGCACAGAACCAGAGAGGAAAGTTGAGGCTTTGCACGAAGCCTGGTCTTCCCTCATGTTTGTCAGCTGGTGAATCATTAGTTTCTACAGGAAACCAGCTAGTTAATGATCAAGTTACGTCTCACCTAGTTCAAAGACACTTCCACATACCAGAAATGAGTAATCTACTACTTTTTGTGAGAAACAGGATGAGTAATCAGTAACACCCCTCATTATTTAGATCCCAACTTGTAGCAGAATCTTCATTATGTCCGTCAACACAATCGCCTCATTTCTTTTGGTCAGCGCTGTTGGCCGGGATCCAGGCTTTCCTTTGATCAACTTCTACGACCATTGTCACCATTCCATGCATACCATTACTGGATCCTGTGCTTAATACTCCGTAATCCCTGCCAATATGGCAAGAAGACGGAGCTCAATAACCCAAGCAGACAGGTTGGGGTGCATCTGTCTGCCCCATGCACCCCATCCATTCTCCCACTTTAGATCAATTGAATGAGAATGGAAGAGGAAGCTCTGAGTGCTTGGTGTCTGTGTGCAGGAATGGAGGTCCATAATCTCCCTTAATGAGCTTGTTTCTGGGCTATTATCCGGCGGCATGCCTGGGGGAAACGCTGGTGTTTCCTATCAAGTGGCCCTGCAGCGCTGACCCTCACATGGTTCTGCATATGAAATGTAAGGGCCAGGCCTTTTGTTTCCTTTCTTCCAGTCTCTGGCTGAGCCATTTGCATAGTCCTGAATGGGCCAACCAATGTTATTAATTAATACCAAGCCAGCCAGCGCCACCTGACCAAATCCCACCGAGTGTCCCGAGCGGAACTGTTTCATCAAAGGAGAGGAGCCATTAGGAAGGAGAGGCCTTATTCCCCACTTGGCTCATTTGTCTGATGGTTTTTATGCCTGTTTTCTGTGGCAGGACAGGGATGGCAGCGGTGGGTGCACTGCTGGGCTGAATGCTTACAGATGAAATAGGGAGGCCACAGGTGAACCGTCGTCAAATGCCTTGTAAATGTAAATCCCCTGAGAGATCTCCTCCTGCTCGGGCTTCACCTCAGAGGATGCTTCAAGGAGTATTCTCAGCAAGATAACCCGAGGATTTATGGCTGGGAACGTCCCACAAACAGGGTTCTGAATTCCCTAAGATCCTCAGATGCATCAACTTGTTGACTCACTCGTGCACTCTCTTTCTCTGTTTCGCCCTCAATCTGTTTGCCTGGATACGAGTCTGCACAGATAAACGGCCTGTAGCCCGTCCAGAGCTGTCTCCAGTGTCCCTCTCCTCATACACAAAGTTTTGGATGATTCCAGGAGGCTCGTAAATTTACTTCCACCGCCTCATTGAAGCAATTAAGGACAAAGTGCAAACCGAGTCTTTCACAACGTAGCTTCGGGAATATATCTGATCACTGAATCCGCTGACGCAAAGTAAAGGGTGAGAGATCCGGGAGGAGGAAGACCGGGGAAACGGAGACACTGTCCAGTAGTGGAAAGAAGCATTTCTGCTTTAAAGCTTTGCAAACAGCAACATCCCCTCAAACGTTTCTTACTCTATCATATCCGTTGCACAATCAGCGTCTTCGTGGTGTAAATACTTGTCACCTCCCTTGTAGCTATTCATGTAAGTATGCACACTCTTCTGAATGATGGCAGCGTGAGGACTTGTTTCCCATGGGGGGTGCAGTCAGCATTCCTGTCTGCCCTCCAGTAAATAAAGCTGCTGCTGGAAAGGGGAGCGGGGTGGAGGGAGTCACCCAGAAAAGAGGAAGAAAGGACGACCATACTGCATAATTATGGCTTTTTTTTTCTTCCTGTGCATACCTGTGCAAGATTCTTCAAATGTCTTTTGACCCACGCAGGGAAGGTGGAGAACAGGCTGCAGATTCAAAACTGTCCAATTAAAGCCTCAAACTTTTCCCTGCTGAACGCAGAACTGGAGGCGATGCCAACTTGCCCCGCAGAGATTCTCAACCTGGGAAAGTTATCATGTCCTCCAGCTGTAGGGCGGGGAGGCGTGAGAAGTTCGGAGGGGAGAGAGAGAGTGGAAGGAGGGCGGCAGGGAAACAGATATGAAAACATGACGTGCCGTAGAATTGGCCGTACAAAAACAATCTGCTCTTCTGGCTATTCCTAACTCCCTCGGTCCTGCATCCTCTCCACCTAAACCTCATAATCTCTGCATATCAGTCCCTCCCATGCCTGGCTGCATGTTTGATCCTGAAAGAACAGCTCACCTCAAGAGCAGAGAGACAATAAGACGAAGACAATGGTCTCCACCCCCGCCCATTCCTCTTGTTGATGCTGTGCAACATGGGGATGCCCTTCAATGAGGCGAACTTTGCTTTGAAGTGTTACTGGATGCTCTGAAAGTCACTGATATGCCTCCAAAATCCAAGCGCATACCAGCCTGAGAGAAGACATGACGGATACTGAGGCCAAGAGTCAGATGTCTTTCATGGTGCATGTTTTCCTAACTAAGAATAGTTTCCCATCAGAAGTAATGCACGTCACTAAAGTCACGGCTAGCCATGACTGGCCCACAGCACACCTCTGCTCAGAGTTGTTGACGCATGTTTCGGAAAGGAGAGGGCTTTGATATGGTGCTGAGAGAGAAGAATGTGCAGCTACAGATATTCAGCAACATGAGAAAGTGTGCTGATGCAAGCCGTTATCACTTGGTTTGCCGTGGCAGCTTGTTCACCATCAGTCTCACTCGCAGCATCAAAAAGGGGCAGCAGGTAAAATGTCTTGCATTGCATCCTTTGCAGGCTCCTACCTGTGGCACAGAGGGCGATGAAGGTCTGGACGTGTTTCCGTATAAGTGCCAGCTTATCCTCGGGCAGCGGCAGCCTCCTGACAATGTGCTCGATGAAATCGTTTGGCGTTACAGCTGCCAAGTTCCACTTCAACTTCCCCAAAACCACCAGTTCCCATTCCTGAAGAGGGAGAAGGAAGAGAGCAAGTCCATTTTTACAATGCAGATTACAAAATGCTGCAACGCTCCTCCGTACTTCTGGGTAAAACCTGTAAACGAGGCTCGGTGCAGTGATGAACATGTGGAGACGGAGCATTGCTGCAGTTAGTCTGTGAGCTGCCGGCCTGCAGCTCTGAAGCACTGAAGCAGCAGCAGCAGCGTCACCCAGCCAGGTGACCTCACAGCACTGTCTCCCTCCCCTCTGTCTGCCTGGCATCTGGGACTTTCCTAAAGAGGCCAACCAGAGGTTCCACTGTGTGATCGGAGACTGGAAACCTGCTCTCATTCAGCAGGATTAGCAGTGAAACCCAACCTCTCATTCTAAACATGATCATAAGGTCACATACGGCTGCAGATTGCTCTCTCCTATGCAGACAGGAAGCTCCTGCAGCCGCTGGATACTAACTTCACAAACCATGTCAACCTTAATCCCTGCTACGTCTGACTCAGGACTGTGAAACAGGGTGGGATGGTGCGGCTGTGCAAGGTGTGGCCTTCTTTTCTCTTACAACGTATTGTTACTTTCACTTCCTAAAGGAGGAGATGATTAATGGAAGAGTTGGTGACTAATTTGGGGAAAAAAAGAAAAAAAACGGCTTGGTTCCGCACTGCAGCCTTGTGACTGAGACTACAGATGCTCCTCATTTTCCCTTTCAGAGAGAAAGGCCACATGGACTCAGTCATGAGACAATTCAATATGGCTGCCCCTGACTGTCATTTTCTGATCATAGTGTTGGAATTTTTGCCATCAGAGACATGAAACAGTGGGGAAGATGGGATTTTAATGAAAAATGTATATAAAGCAGTTGTCATTATAGAGGGTGTGCAGACTGTAATGCCCAGCAGAGGGTTAACCTCGGCTCACTCCTGATCTGAAACCCTCAGCAGTGACTCTAGAATGAAGCCAAAGGCTGTGACAAGCCTTGCAACAGAGACAGTGTGCTGACAGAGTCGCAAGAAGGCAGGCACCCACTTCCTTCTGCTTCCGCCTTCCTTCTGGTCACACCTTCTTTGTAAGAGATTGCGGTTCTTTTTTACAAGAAATTCTTACCAAAGATGAGGACAGAAAAAACGATCACATGCCCTGAGCAGCTGATCTCTGTTTCCTGTATCTGCATCTCGGCCAAAATACTGCCTTATACAGAAACGCAGAGAAGAGGCCTCAGCAAAGCCGGTTCAAGGACTGAGGGTTTCGTCTTCAGTCTGAATGTCCTGGAAAGGTCCGACACTGCGAGTCCACAGCCTCTTTCATGTTCTGTGTGCACATTTTATGTCTGCAGAGCATGACTGATGACATCTTACGTGAAGAAAAAGGGGATAAAGGTTGTTTTTCTATTCACAAACAGTAAATCCTTTCAGAGAATGATCAGCAAACAGCCAGCAGTGTACGGTGGCAATCAGCTGGGTGGGTAGAGCTGCATCACCCATGTCGGAATCATAATATGTGGCCTCCTTCACAACATGGGTGGGATTGGCTGTTGTTTACTGAGGACTGTTTACATAGCACCACAGAGCAGTGTGGAAATAAGAATCTGATGGGAAACTGGGCTAATTAATTCCTTTGCCCTGCAGTAGACGGATGGTATTACCAAAGCAAAGACACCTTATCACATAAACCCAGCACAAAAAATGGCATTTTTGACTCCACACTGACAATCATTTTGAACAATCTGCAAGCATGCTCTAGCATTTGTGTGGGAGCCAGAGACGGCGGAGCACTCGCTATCATAAATGTGAGCATCAAGGGTTATTTTAGGATGAAAGCTAAACTGTAAAAGGCAAACTTGAATTTCTCTGTGTCTCTCCCTGTCTGGCTGACAGGAACACAGCCAGAGCTTTGGCTAGAGTTCAGCTGACCTCATTGCTCTGTGCAAATATCTGCCACTAGATGGCGATGGAGACCATTACACAGCCGTGGAGGCTACTGTAAAGTCTGAGGGTCTTGTACAGTGGAGAGAGCCCTTGTGGAACAATCTTCTGAAGGGATTTAGCTTTTCATGCACCTTTAATGGCAATACATTTCAAAGAAATAGGAATAACCCCATCTTCAATTTGTTTTGATAATTTCTTAAAACTTGACAACCAATGACTTCCTTACATGTTATACAGCACCTATGAAGCATTGAAAACAACCAATGAATACATAAAAATAAAAATTTGTCTGTAAGCATGAAGTGTTGCAGCATATTATGTGGAACAAGTCAAACCAACTGTTGCTTACCAGCAGCTCTTGCGGTCTAATGGAGTTATCTGTGTAGATGCAAAGCTTCTCTGCAGTTAATGGACGAGTCTCTTTCAATTTGGATGCAAGAAACATGCAGACTGCTCCCAGCAGCTGCAGGTTACACTTTTTGGTCGGTACCACTGCTAAAAATCTGTCTAAGTAGTTCATGGCCAAGGGAAAAACTTCTTCCTCGCACTTCTGCTCCTCACAAACCTGAATAAAGACACAGCAGACAATGCAACAGCGATGATCATTTGCAGCCCCTGCAGTCAGATGACTCACATTTATCAACTTTTAATGCATATTAAACTTTTGTGATGTAACGAAACAAAAAACTAATCACGTAAAGAGCACATATATATTTAATGACACACATACTTGGGGGCCGGCCAAGAATTTTGCGCCCAACCCAATTCGGTTGCGACATCAAACATTAATTTATAATCGATTATTTGCCAAAAAATGAAATAAGTCTTTTGTGCATAGTGTCAATAGAGTCGCATTCCTTCAGTTCATTCACTAAGAAATGAATTCAAGTCACAATCAGCCGAGCCAAAAACCACCCCGACAGCACAGCACACGGAAACACGCTTTTTCTTCATTCGTCATATTTTCATAAAATATTTAAAAATATAAATAAATTACCTACGCTGATTTTTACTACACCATAATGTTTATTTGTGTCTTTCACATCAATTCCGTCAATTCTGGTTCAGATCCACGAGGGATAAATATGAATAAAATGCTAAAATCGGAAGCAAGTCGAGAGTGGTTGCTCTGAGCTGCGCCACCGCCGACGAGATATAATAGTTTCAAAAATTAATTAAAAATCTCCAGCGCGTCGGATTCTGATGATATTTACATGAAAATAAAGCCAAGAGGTTCAGGTTTGTTTGCAGACACATGTTGACCACAAATACCCCGTGAGGTGCCAAAAACCGAACATAATTCCATTGTGTGGCACAGCGACGGGAGGAAGAGCAGAAGGACCAAGGCCCTCGCCCTTTCGGACATTTCAAACAGATACATAGAATGTTTGCAATCTTTTTTCTCATCATGTGTACAGTCGTTGGACGCACGAGACCCTCTTCTGTCAAATCCGATGGGTCGGAGCCGCTGTTATTGCGTTTAGAACTCTGTAAATCTCTTATAAGCACAAGTGCTCCTGTATAAGCCAACATGGCGATACCAGCGCAACGCCGCATTGCACTGGGGCGTGCATACGTGTGCATGGAAATATTTAGGCTATCTAAAATAATAACATTAAAAAAATCAACAGGCACCTCGTACACACAGTGTGCGAGAAACACAAAAGAAATTCTCCGGTGTCGATCATATAAGAGCTCTGAGATTCCAAAACGCAGTCTTCCTCGTCGGACTTTATAAGACATGAAAAGAAAACGCAGTTAACGGCGTCGTTGGCGAATATTAGAAAGTAGCGATCGCAAAACCCATCAATACAACATGAATTGTGCTCAAAACTTAACCAGGATCCTCAGTAGGTTGAAGCAACAAAACGGGTGGCTTTTAAGTAGCACGGAAATAACTTGTCAGCAGAGCATTCGCTGTTTGTACCTCCAACATCCAAGTCGCCACCATCCTCCTCATAAACGGCTGAATATCTTTCTGGACACCTTTGAAATATGAATATTGGGGTAGAAACCTCTCCTCTATAGTCAACAATCTCTGCAGGACTCTGTCATCCAGTAGGTTCGGGTCGGGACGAGCTCGTATGTTGGAATCCATTTCGTAGCACAGCAGCTCCATGGTGCTGCGGCTCTCTGAGTCAAAAAGTAAGATTTGTCCCTCGGAAAGGTAAAAGCGGCGTCGCGGAGAGAAAATGCAAAATAAGATGACAGAGAAAATCTTTCAGAGGCATAAAAAGTGAGACTGCAGGAGCTCCGAGTGAGTAGTCCTGCCTCTCCTTGCTGAGAACTTTTTTTCCTCTCTCCCAAAGTGCGCCTCTACTTTCATCTGCCTGGCGCATTTCTAGCCTGCCCTGCAAGCGCCACTGACGCAATTCACTTCATTACCTCTGTGGCCAGACGCAACACTGAACACCCCCAGCCCTCTCTCTGTCTTCAGACACATCGCAGTAAAGTTGGCTTTTTAAAAAGGTGCCGAAATGAATATGAAACGCGCATCTGAAGGTCGGTGGAAGCGTATTTACAGACTCTCAGATGATATGAGGAGAATTATTGTCTGTCTTGGTTAATGATGTGAGCACAACAATTTTATACATGTTGATGCTTTATTTACTTTAAAGACAGAAGGAAACAGGATGTGAGAGTTTAAAACGAATACATACATAAAACCCCCATGAGGTCAACTTCACGTGCACACGCAGCCGCCACTTAGTGAAAATAAGTTTTGTGTTAGTTTGAATATTTCATTTGCATCTGTTGATTCTTTTTAAACTTTTGGAAGTTGGTGCATGTTAACGATATGCATGCGGATAGGACACAACCCATCCACCCACCCACAATGACACACACACATGCACGGACACACCATTTTTTCTTCTTTTATAGCAGCCGCAAACTGCTCGTGGTTTATGAGATAGCTTTCTAGGAAATTTTAGGTAGAGTTGAATTTTTTTCCCCTCCATAGTATTATCTTGTCTTAAAGATAAGATAAAGTTTAGACACACTGAGTTCTGTCCAATCAAATGATATCACCTAATTCCTGCTGTAAATGACTTTCTTCTCCTTCTTAAGTATGATTTATATGGAAAAAGCAGCAGGTGGAATCGAAGCTGAGTGTCACTCACTGAGCAGATAATTAAAAAATAACTGCCAAATGATTTAGCTGCACATACAGTCACAAAGAGAATCTGCATGGGTAAATATGTTAATCCCCGTCCCATTCTTAGTCAGCTTCAAAGACTGAGCCTTGAATGAAACGCGACATCAGCGCGTGAAGGGGAAGACTGGGGACTGTAAAGTCCACAGAGCTTTAGAGCTGTTAATTTCCATCAAAGCTGGGTGTGTAGGCTATATGGCGATGCATGTGAGAAAAGAGGGGGAAATGTCTCTTTAAAGTTTTTTTTCCCACTCTAAGTTCTTTCCTCCTCCCTGAGAGTCTATTTGCATAGCCAATAGCTCCTCAGCGACTGTTACTGGGCAGACTTCATCTTTACCTTCCTCTCCGCGTCTCTCTCTCCTCAGACACTGTCGGGTCATTTTCTTACTCTGCGTCCATAAACTGAACATCTTCTACTTGACGCGCGCTCTGTGCGTCACCAACAAACTAGAAACTTTTATCCATTCTTGGGTTTATTTTGACTCATTTCAAGTCCAGTGAAAGCTGCTCTGTCACAGTTTGAATGAGGAAGAATGAGATGACTAATCAGAAACAAAATGGTTCTTATCTCAGTTCAGTTATTAAAACAGCCGATTACAATAGCAGAAAATCCAGAAGACAAACTTCAGTTACCATGAATGCCAAAAAATGAAACAAATAAATAAATAAAAATTCAAAATAATAGAGAAAATTAATTTCTCGACCACATTTAGTTAAATTAATTGTTAAACTCGCACCTCGCAGCAAATTTAAAAGCCATGCTTGACCATCAGTGATTATGTTCTATAAAAAAGTAAAGGTAGGTTTATTTGATAAAAGTAAAGACAAAAAAGATTAGAAAAAGGCGTATTTCTATTTTCTAATGAAACATGACTTGAGTTTAATGAAGGGAAAAGTAAATGTGTGTTTTCCAGGACCTCCAAACATCCCACAGCATCAGCTGCAGCCAGCTGTCCACTCTGCACAGTTAAGCACAATCAGAGCCGTCACCTGGAGCACGTGCCACAGGTTGGCGCACAGGTTTAAACTGCTTTGCTTTCTTTCGGGTTAAGAGGCAACAAAGTGAAAAAAGTATGAGTATCATTTACTTCAAAATCCACATAAGAGCTTCCGAATATGAGCAAAAGTATCCTGAGAACAAGCAGCTTTCTTTAAATGAATAATTCATTGAAATTAATTGATAACGTTGCCAAGAAAATATCTTCCCTAACAGAGCAAGTCCCATCTGATGCCCAACAGCTGACAGGACAGGGCAGCTACGGACACGTTCCTGCGCGAGCACAACTGTCAGTAGTTTTTATTTTTCTTTTCTTTTTCCTGGCGCGAGCAGGGGGACAGTGGCTACAGCCCCTCCTGCGATGAGCTCAGAAGCAGCAGCAGCAGAGCATTTTTGTCCCCGGAAGCATTCACTTAGCACATCCAAATATAATCAGCACACACCCTTTCTGAAGAAAGAAAAGAAAAGAAAAGCAAAGAAAAGCAAAGAAAAGAAAAGACAAGAAAAAAGCCGAACCACAAAGACTTCGATCCGCAGAGTCCAGGGCGCGCGCTCTGAGGGGAAGTCTCAATAAAAAAAACAAGTTTGGAGAAAATACTGCACTGCACACTGCAAGAAATATCTGTCGGGACCAAATATTTGCTTTAAAATGGTATTTTCTAAGAGTTAAAGAAAAAACAAAAATCTCGGAAACACGGGACAATTCCGCCAGTTAAAAATGATAAAAACATGTGGAAACCAGGAAGGAATCTACATTTATTCTGCTTTTGTATGGCAAAAATATCTTTTAAAAAATGTAGAAAATTCTAGAATAAAAAGTAAAGTAAAAATAAGATAAAATCTCTCAACACTAGAATGACTAACCCCGACATTTAGATTTTCACAAGTTATTTCAAGAGAAGAACAAGAAGAAAAAAATCCTTAATGTCGCGTCTATAAACAGTGAGAGGACACTTTTTGCAGCGACTCATCAGCAGCGCACCTTTCCCAGTTCAAATGACCAGTTCAGACTAGCGCGCCCATTCCAGCAGCCAATGACAGCTGCGTCTTTTTAACGACATCAACCTGCAAAGCGTCGCCGAGAAAAGTGTCCTGAAGCCGGGAAGAAGTGTCGGAGGGGAATTAGTCAGATGAAGTCGTGAAATGACAGCATGTCAGCTTTACGCTGAAATGATGCATCTTCAGCGCTTTTCTGGGAATCTACACCTTCACATGCAACCAGAAACAAGTGGGAATTCCTCTCATCTACAATAATGAATAATAAAGAACTAATAATATTTTTTTTTATATTTTTTATTTTGTTAATTTTAGAAAAAATACGGTAAACATGAGAAGAAAATCCAGCCTGATGCAGCTGAAGGAGATTTTCTGTCTTCATTCTTTCTTTTTTATTCCCACTGCCCTCAAAGTGAAACTAAAACCAACTAAAAAAACTTTAGTTTATTTTTTTCTTTTAAAGTCAGAACCAACAAAACAAGTGATAAACGTGTTTAACCAGATAAGATCTCCTCAGGTATATGAAAGAATGTAAAAATAACAAACCTGCATCAACAGGTTGGCAGCTGCTGCACAGGGAATATTACTTAAAGGAATAATTGGATTAAATTAGATTAAAATATCGTGTTAGTTGTATGGCTCTAAAATGAGACATACTCGCCTTCTAAGTCATTATGTTTCTTTAAAGCATTAAAACCAA
>JBBDHI010000010.1:28660640-28671756 GCA_037177115.1 Craterocephalus stercusmuscarum | reverse complement strand
TGGGATCTCTGCTGGCAGAATACATCGATAAGAATCTGACTGAGGCCGGTTGTCACTAATAAACTGTGACGTAGGGAGTAATTGACACAGAAAAATAAATGAGATGCAAAGAGAGGACTCAGCTAATAGTATAAACCTTTGCTGCTTGTCTATGTTTATTTAACTCACCGGGGAATTTACTGTAAAGTCTGGTTAGTTACTCTGCTGCAGCAGTGTAACTAAGAGGAGAAATTTCACAGATCGATCATAAACAGAAAAGATGAGGGGGGGCTTTAGCTCAGAAGGAGGAAGAGCCGTCGTCAGTCGAGTCGAGGCTTTCCCTGACTACGTGCTGAAGTGTCCTTGGGCAAAACACTGAGCCCCACGTTGCCTCCTGACTTGTGTATCGAGCTATATATTGGTTAAAAGCCTTTGTTAGAGCAAACAGTAGAAGTACTGTATTTGTGTGAATGTCACATGTAGAGGAAAATGCTTTGAGTGGTCAAAAATGAGTAGAAAAGAGCTGTATAAGTACAGTTCATTTACCGTTTAGACCCCGGCCCATTTTCCCTGAGGACCCCTTTCATGCAACTACAAAGCTGCCCCCACCCCCCTGCCCATCCGAGTGGAAGCCATGCTGGTTTTATGCTTTCATCAGCTGCTTCTCACCATAAATGATGCATTCAATGACTCCTTTACTTTAATAAAACCAAAGTTAGGCTAATTCCCAACGTATCGCCTTACTTTTTTTTCTTTTGAAAATCCGGAGGAATCATCTGCACCGTGGCATTTCTCACATGTCATGAAAGAAATGGTGCAAAGTATTTTCCACTGAACTCCGCTTCCACGTGAACACAGATCATCACATGGGGACATAGCACTTCTGTTGTAAGATCAGAGATTCATTCGTTACGAAACAACACATCTAAGTCTGTTGAAAGTTTCCATTCTTTCAGTTTTCCTAACCCTAACCAAGTAGACAACATAGTGTAGATTTATTGAAAGTAAAGATTAGGATGATAATAATGGATTAGATTTATTCATCCACTCCTCATTCATACGTGCTGATGGCAGCTTCATGCAGCCACAGCTGCCCTCAGACAGACTGACGGAAACATGGCAGCCAGTGTGCGCCATGGAGGGTGAAGCATCTTGCCCAACGACACACTGACAGTTGACTGGAATCGAACTGCCAACCCTTTGGTCACCGGGCTACCTGCTCTCTGATCCGAACCACTGCCATCACGGAAATGAAACTCTTCTTCCTCTCAGGGACCAAAGAAGCTTCATGTTTTCCATGGCTGATCATTTCTCAGAGTGACCGTCTTCAGATGAGCTTTTTTCTGTATCTTATTTGAAGAAGAAATGTGGAATTTTGTGTCCACTGAGATAAGAAGGGATGTCTCCACGATGAACAAGCCAGTAATTAATTCTCTCTGGCATTACGGTGCTCTGCTCCATCAGTGGTGTACGTGCACAGTGCACCTGTGTGCAGAGCTATTAGGACTCTGATCACAGAGCTCAGCAGGAATTCCCGTCCTCCTCCTATCTGTTCTTAAATGATACGCAGCACTTTCATTTAAATTAAACCTCAGATTCATGCTGATATGTAATAAGTCCACATTTCCCTCTCATCAATTCAGACGCACTCTCCGAAGCACATTTTTTCTTACATTTTCAGTTAGACTGCAACGCTGCTCTAAAATTCAGCTCGCATTTGGTCTTTGAAGTCTTTAAAGTTCCATAAATGAGCTCCGGGTTGAAGGTCTGCGTCTGTTATCCTCTTTGTCTGACTAAGTCTGATTTGTCTCTGGAAGCAGGATCCTCGGTTGCCCTCGCGCTCGTGTTGATTTCTCTCTCTGGTCTTTCTCCACCAGTTTGCGGCCGGTGTGCACGAGGGCTCGACAGGTGTGGTGGTTAACCTGACAGTTGACGACCGAGACGACCCCGCCACAGGTGCATGGAGAGCCGTTTACTCTATCGTGAGTGGAAATCCCACAGACAGCTTTGAGATCCAAACCAACCCGGACAACAATGAGGGAATGCTGTCTGTTGTCAAGGTAAAGTTTGTAAGGGAGACTTTCATTCAGATTTCAGAATTTGATACGTATCCTCACCTTTCCGCTCATCTTCCTATTTCAGCCTTTAAACTACGAGGCCACCCGGTCCCATAGGCTACTCATCAGAGTAGAGAATGAGGATCCTCTGGTCCCTGATGTCGGCTATGGCCCCAGTTCCACCGCCACTGTCAGTATCACAGTTGAGGACATCAACGAAGGTCCGGTGTTTTTCCCAGACCCCCTGATAGTCAACAAGATGGAAAACATACCTGTGGGAAGCTTTGTGGCCTCTCTCAATGCCACAGATCCCGACACATTGGAGATGCAGAGCATAAGGTAAGAATCTGTGTGCACAATCGGTTGGAAAATAGACAATTAAGATAGGAGAGATATATTTTAAATGAGCCACACAGCTGTGCTAGTCCTGTGTATAAAAATCAGAAGAAAAAGAGGATGAAGGAGCTGCTTATGACGTGTGAATGTAATCTGCGGCAGCTCAAAGCTCATTGTTGACTATATTAAGTTCTCTGAATCTCATTCAGTTTCACTTTTATTCATTTAGCAACAAAATGCATCATTTGTTTCTAAGAGAGTCTGTTAAGCATGTGTTATTGTTTGGCTTTATTTTTAGCTCAGTGGTATCTTTGCTTATCAGTTCTGCCATCTAATATGTATCCATAAGCTCTCATCCCTCCATCATTTTATTCCTCTGTATTTTCTCCTCCTTTTGCTTTTTTGTTGTAATTATTTAAACAGCTGACCGAGCATGCAGGCAGTTTCCTGGCAGAGGTCAAGCCTCTCATTCAGAAAGATTTCCCAGAGTTTGATCGTTCATTAACTTTAACTCCGTTACAGAAGAAGACCCTATTCAAATATTACCATTATCATAACAGGGGGGCTTTTAGATGCACCATGTGATTCTGTTGCTGCCAAATGTATGTACTGCACTTTTACTTTTCAAGAGGGAGAAGCAGTTATTGCATTTACTGGCTTTCAGGCCTTATTTACACTCAGATTGCTATTTTCTGCCTTGTCTGAGTAGCAGAGCTTTTAAGGATAACTAGGTAAACAGGCTGATGCAGACAGAAGGATATACTGTAAAAGTCAGCTGACCATAATGTTACTGCCTAAATTAGCCCCCATTCTGCTGCATGTGCTGTAAAATCTAATTATCACATCAAAATATGCTCATTAAAACTTAAAAAATCATTGTATGATAACAGTTTTTGTGGGCAGAGATATAGATATTTGGAAACAGATGCAAACACACATAAAAGCTTTGTGTGGATACTCCTATTTGTGAGAATCATTCCTTTTCATTCCTGGCCTGAAAGATGTGGTCTTTCAGACATAAAGACTGAAAGGCATCTAGGACACATTGAAGTTAAAGGGACCTTTTTTATCTTTTACCTTTATGTTCTTTATTTAATAATCTCTTCATCTAGTTTTTCCCATGTTTACAGATCCAGGAATATATCAGGAAAAAGGTGCCTGACTCTAAGTGCCCTAAGGCAAACAAGGAAACAAGGCCCTAAGTGCCCTAAGGCAATAAATACATTTGAAAATTGGGGGACAGTATCATCTTTTCATAAGAAATTGAACGATGTGATTGTATTAAATGTGACTGGAATTAAAGAGGCTCTATGCAACATTATCATAGTCATAAAGCTGCTTGGAAGATCTGCATGTTTCATCTGCCTTTCGTTTTTTGCTTTGATCATTACTTTTACTACATGCCTTTAAAGCCACAGTGACTCAACGTCGCCTGTTGAAAACAACCGTAAGGTGCCTCTGCTTTACTACATTCTTCTTCTTCTGTCGCCTATTTTTGCTATGGAGCTCACCCTACAGCTTTGGGGTGGTACTGCATGGTAAACATACCCAGAGTTGCATTGATCTGCTTTAAGAGGTCATAGGAAGATGAATTGGAGGAAAGACTTTCTGATGAGGTCGAGGTTAATGTTTTAAGAGTCGATTGTTCAGTCAATGCCAGACACTCTTATCCTGTTTAAAACCTCACACAGACTCTGCTACCAGTTTACAATTGCTGCAAGTCTGCAATCAGCAACCTGACGCTTTCCTTCTTCACTCACAATGGGAGAAAATTTCTTACTGGTTTTCAGTACCTTTTGGGAAGCACAATGGCCCAGATCCACTCTTCACCATCACTGGGGCTTCTATCGCATCACAGTCAGGCAATAAATATAACAAGGTAGCAGTTTTGTCTGGTATGTTGCCAGAAAACAGTGTGGAAGCAGGACTCTGTGCCCATGTTTGACCTTTAGTCAGGAGACCACGGCAAACATGCCTTGTCATGGAAGTCTGAGGTATTTTGATGATCAAGCATGTTTGACCACAAAATGGGAAATTTCTTCAATGAGGTGACTGACCTTCTGTGTTCATCATTATATCCACTTTTGTCTTTTATTTGATATAAAATGACTCATTTGTAGCATATTCATTTATTGTTGACTGGACTTTTTAAAAAACATATCAGCATGTCCAATGACACGTCGAAACACTGGCTCGTACAGACTGGCCTCCAGAAATAGTTTTGCTACTGAGCACTAGTGTTTCTACAAAGATAAGAAAATGTATTTTGTTGAACCTTCTTGAGGCCAAAAGCTTAATTTATTCACTACAGGGTTAATAGATTGTTTTCCTGCTCACTTAGTCTGTTTAACCTCATCAGCAGGGTGGTGATGTCGTTAGAGGAGGAGAATTCATGCACACACGATAGGATCAGGCTCTTTTCTATTGTAACGTATCCTTTGGTTTACTTCCATACATCTATGCATAAATATCTGACCACACAGGAAGGTCAGACTGACTTCAGTTCAGTTCATAGTTATCACAGAAATAACATAAGACTTCCATTTGTAGCCCAGTTTCCCAAAATACCTCTAAAATGTATCGTAAGATCAGTGCACAAGATAATAAGGCTATTTTTCTTCATGTATGAGTTGAAGCTCAGCTTTAGATCTCTGCACTGATAGGTAGTTAAAAGACTAGAGATCCTTGAAGTTATTTAGTTTTATCTTTTGAGAGCTGAAAAACCACAAAGTTTCATTCTGACAGTGATAAGGACAATATTTTCTCAATAATTAAAATCCCTGTTCAGTTTCATGACAGGCTGTGGACCAGTGGAGGTAGATAGCCATGCAAAACATTGTGGTTTCCAATAAAAGCCAAAAAGCTGGAACATACCGCAGTTTTAAAACAATGTTCCCTTAAATATCCTACAGAGGAACAGGTTGACTCAGCAAGGCACATCCTAGCAACCATACCTGTTCCAGCAGGATTTCCCCGTCCTATACTCGTCCTGTTATGCATAAAGAAGAAGAGGAAGATGCTGGGAGGGGCACAAACATTCATGCTCATAATTCATCTCTGGGAACTTCATGTTAGATTTTGCATGTTTAAGTACCCTTGTCCTTTCCTCCAACTCACCGTGACGTACGTTCAACATTAAAAGTGTATGCTTAGGGACTGGAGTTTATGCTCATGGTTACATGTGCATGTGCAAAATACATGGTTCTAAAAATTAAAGGTTTGTTTTGGAAGGTTTTATATTTGTCACAATTCATGTCATGTTGCTGCCCAACGGGAAAGGACAACGTACTGTATGCAGGGATTTGTTACATCTCACAACCACAGACTGTCACAAATGAATTGGACTGATGGACAAATGTACCTGTTACATCATTTCTGGAGAGACTGGGCTGAATTAGAGCATCAGTGGCAACTTCAGCAGGAGACTAACCCAGAGGAGGCCACAGACCTAGAAACATGTCATTGGAACCCTGGTATTCTTACAAGAACACTACCTGGTCAGAAACATTGGTTGGACCTCCTTTATCTGTGGTTCCAGTAGCTTCTCTATGGCTTTGTTTCCAGAAGCTTCTGCAGTCACTGGATATATTTGCATCCATTGTTTCCGTTTTTCACCAAGATGTTGTATAGATGATGGGATAGCCTGACCTCCAGCACATCCCAGAGATCCTCCGTGGGGTTTAGGTCCGGGCTCTGTGGTGGAAATGATGCTTCCTGTTCCCTGAACCAGTCTGTCACATCCTGAGCCTAGACCCGAACGTCTTCAGCTCCAAGAATCCTGGTGGTGTCATCTTGGAATATGGCCGTGCCATCACATGCAATAACCTGCTCATTCGTTATATTCAGGTAGTCAGCTGAACTCATTCTTTGGGCACATAATGTTGCTGAACCTGGACCTGAAACTAGACGTGAATCTACATTTCATCCTCCTCTCTTTTTACCCTGACGATCCCAGCACTTTGTGACAGGGTCTATGTGGACCCATCAGACCTTCTTCCATGGATCCAGAGTCCATCTTTCTGCTCTCTAGCAAACTGAACCTATTTCTTCATCTTCACTGATTGGTGGTTTTCTTCTTCCTTTTCCTTCACATTGTTCCTTTTACTATGAAACAGCCCTGAGCTCTGCTGTGGAAGATGAGTCCCTGCTATACTTCCAGTGTATAATAATGCGTTGGAACCTGGTTTTAGTCGTCTCTACATCTCCTATTTGTCTTCAGTTACTCATTAAGCATATCTACTTCTCCTGAGTGGCACTTGATGAGAAACAGTCCTGCTGATGCTGATCAGGGTTTTAGCCTAAATGGCTCACTCAGGTTGGCAAATCACTCTCTTCCTCTGTCTCTATCTCACATACAGACACCATTTTGATGCCTGATTTACAAGCTTTATTGATCACTTAAAAGCCTTCTCTAGAGATGTTGGTAATCTTTCATTATTAAAGAGCTTAAGCAGGTCAACAACAAGCTAATGGTCATTATAAATGAGATCCAGGGCTCTGTATTGGAGATGAGAGGGACAACCATTCATTCAGGCCACCACCATTCAGGACATTTTACAGAATAAATAAATAAAGATAGTCTTACTCAAAGGCACTGCTGAGGGGAAAAAAGATCAGGCCAAGATATGAAATGCTGAAAACTTGAAAGGTGAAAACTTCTCATTGAATCTGCACGTCTTAGATATTTCTATTTCATATTTCTAAGCTCCAGCTCTTCTCTTCTTATCATCTGAAAATATTTTTCTTTTCATTGTGTGTGTTGTCATTTCATCACCTTGACATTCTGACTTTGATGTGTCATAACTAAGGCTTGCAGACAGGTTTGAGGACATCGTGAAGGAGAGGTGGAAGCAGAGACGGGACTGAAAGAAAGATGTTTACCCTCTCCTGTCTTCCTCTGCCCGTCTCTGCATAACTGTGCAGGTGTGTGTGTGTGTGTGTGTTTGCATGTGTGTGCCCCCTGGGCTGAGTAGGTCGAATCCATTTGACAAGGAACTCGATCTGTCTGAGTCGCGGGCCAGAATCGGTGTTCACTTTTCAGCACATACACACATCGCTTACTGCTACATGCTTTTATTTTAACCCTGTAATGGCTGACGAAAGAAAAACACATTAACCCTTTAAAGCCCAACCCAAGAAAAACTGGGGAAAAGTCAACATTTTAAAAATGAAGTCTTTATTTTTCCTTTTAACAAAATGTTAAAAATGATATTAACCTTTTTTTTACATTCACATTAATGGTATTTCTAAATGATTGCAGTGTGGTCTAATGCTTCCTGGCCTTCATTAAGAGGCAGGAGTATCATGTTACTGCTGGGTTTTGAGCAAAACGTTTACCATGAAGTGATGCAAAATGTCTTAGAAACTGTATGTGTCACGGATGATACGTTGAGTTTTATAGGGTTATTTAGATGAAGTGAGAAAATGTATTCACCTCAGCAGGTCTGCTGATGTTTCCCAAAACAGTTTTTTGTAAGCGCTTTTTGTCTGGAAACAGCATGTGAAGAAACAATGGGACAATAGTAACAGCTGCTATTTGTTTAGCTTATTCAATTATGAGGAAAATCAGGCACGGCGCTGAACGGCTAAGCTCTGTTTGCAAACAACTATTGTTACCTGAGGTCCTCCTGTGGTTTGCTGTGTAATGATTGCAGGGGCTGCTTTGTGGTTTTAAACCTGTGCAAATCTGCCATGTGTGACATTTCTGGACTGAAGCTAACGCAGCCTCACTCAGACTGGATTACCGTTCCTGTGGGACAAAGGAAACACAATCACTTCCTGCTGCTTTAACAGAATTCTATCATAGCAGGTTAACTCAAAACTCTGCATTTATTTTCTTTTTTTTTAACTTTCACCTAACCAGGAAAACAATTCATTTTAGATATCTTTAAAAGAAAGTAGCAAGACCTGCTCCTTAGTCCAAGGTCATTTTCCAGCTGTTTCCAGGCACATTTAAAAACTGCTGTGATCTAGGAATGGCTAACAGTAAGCAGTCTTGTGATTGGAAATTATGATGTGTTAAGTTATTCCATCATAAGTGAGGATATGAAGGAAACATTTAAAGCAGTGGTTGTTAAGCTTGGTGTAACATTTGACCCCCCGTAGGATCATTTCCCAGCCAAGTGGCCCCTCATTCACGAGTGTCAACTTGCATTTTAGTGAAGGTTCAACATTCAGCACAATCTGATCTCCTGTTGGCTGAACAGTAAAATAAAAGCAATTTTTTTAGTACAAAGTTGTAAATTATAAAGTTATTTTCTTTTAACAAACTATTCCTCTAGAAAACATGACATTTATTGATAACTCGAGCACAAATTCAGTATTTTCTTATCTTATTTTATAAATGTACATGTTTTTATTTTCAGGAAATTATTATGATATATTACTGAGTATGTTTTGAAAACTTTATATATATTAAATATGTTTGATCTCATATACACCGATTTATATTTTTATCCCCATACATTTTTTACTTATTTCATTTACATTTTATTTATTTTACATATTTTATCATTTACACATGCCTTATCTACAAGATCACAAATCATTCAATCCCAGGTATCTAAGCATTGGAATTCCACAAATTCACATCATGATCAGAACACATCATTTAAATGTGTGTACAGTTTAACATGTGTGTTTCCCCTGAATGGACTCACCTCATGATACAAACTGAGAAGTCATGTATCCTGGAGAGCCTCAAAGGGTGTGCAGACTCCCATGTTGGAAACACTGATTTAAAAAATGCATGCAGAAATCAACGATGGGTAAGAGTAGTTTGGCTTGGACCTCAGAGCACCATAATGTACTATATCAGGTGCATAAAAATGTAAATAATAATATCACCGGTGTCAAATACCAACATCAAGATGACATCCACAGGTTGGTTTTCAGCCTCAAAGGATTTAATCTGAACTATATAAACTTCTGGTTACATATTACATACTGTATATTAGCTCATGGTTTATATGGCATGTACACTATGGATATATAATTTTGTTGTGCGATTCCTCATAAATTTGTAGAAAACGAGAGAAATGTTTTTTTCTCTGTCAAGCTGCAGAGTCCCTCACACTCGCCAGACATCATTAGTAATTTGGTATTTTCTGGAGTGTTGAAAGAGCTCGGTCGCAGCCGTCTAAAGCCAGTACAATATTTATAATTTCATAATTATAGCTTCAGGGTTGGAGTGTCTTTATTGTTTCTGTTGTTTGCTGCAGTGTGGCAGAAAAATGTCCATAAAAAATGCAGCATCTTCCAGGACGTGCATGCCGTCATTAACTTAGCATGTTTTATTTTGCCATGCTTCCGGTGTAAACACATAAAATATTCCACTCTTGCTCAGGACCTCCTACATTTCTGAAACCCTCCATTCCCACCGGACTGTTGTACATTATTTATATGATGTTGTATTTATACAGCATGTACCACTAGCAACTGTTTCCAACATCCAAAGTTAATTATGGAAATGATCGTTCTTTACACCAAACTGCGACATTGCGTTAAACACAGAATGGACTTAAACTATGAGTGAAAAAGACAATGGCAGGATTCAGTCTCCAGAAGGATAGACCTGCTACTTATTCTTTGGCAGCTCCCTAAGTTTCTCTTGTGAGCTTTGATGCTCATTAATTAGACAGCCTTGGCTCCAAACATGAAATGTTGCTGCAGTGGGGGCAAAGGACACGGCAGACACGTCTCACACGCTGCCTCTTTTTGCAAACATCCAGTATCTGGTGTACCTGGATTGAGAACTGGTTAGGCTGCCATTTATTTGACTGGATGCATAAAAACAACCAACACGAAGGTGGACCAGTATACCTGTAAGTGTGAACATACTTCTAGTAGGTTTCCCAGTTTCTTATGTGCAATAAGGACTATAGTCACTCCTATTCTGATGAGCTTTCAGTCAGTCGTCTGTGATTAAGTGTGATTTACAGATTCTGTGGCAACGTGGGATGGGAAGTCATAATGGAGTTTGTAACTAGCTTTACTCTGATGGAGATGGGATCACAGATGACATCTCTTGCTTCTCTTGCTCCTCAATCCCAGCAGCAAATGGGTGTTGGGTTTTTCTTCTTCCTTTCCTGACTGGAAACATATGTTATGGCTTCCAGTGTTTGTGGTTTTTTCTCCATGTTCTCAGCTCTTAATGTTCACACTCAACCAGCTAAAGTCTGTCCGGGCACTTCTGCATCAGTCTTCCAAGATTTGATGTTTCACCCTCCCACATTTGTCCACATCACTAAAATGAAGTCCATGGTACTAAGTGACATTTAAAGAATATATCACCTTAAGTGATTGTCAGAGCAACTGTATGTAAAACTCTATGTGATGGTCAGGTTGACCGTGATTTAACCTCAACCAGGTTATTTTAAATTCCTAATGAACCAACAAAGCACAAACAAAAGGTGATCCTGGTTCTGGTACATTTCCCAAAACTTTCCATTGGAAGTTCCAATTTTGGAAAAGTGGAAACACTGGAATTATGGGAATGATTGGGAATGTGATTAACTGGAATTTGGGAATAATTTCAACAAACAATATAATATCCAAGCTTAAATTAAGAATTTGTTTTGTCTTAAGTAGAGATGCATGCAAAATAAAACAAATTTAAAACAGGTCATTTCATTAGATTAGCATAGATGTTTAAGTTTGCTTTCATCAAATCTGTTTTTTAACCTACATTATATATTTACCTCAACTGTACTTAAATTCCCTGTTAGGGGAATAAAGCTTCAATT
>JBBDHI010000010.1:28458278-28468437 GCA_037177115.1 Craterocephalus stercusmuscarum | reverse complement strand
AATGTGAGTGTTTGAAAACTGTGAGAGAAACTTTGAACCAGAGATGTTCCCAAGCCCGAGTCATTATTAGTTATAATGAGTAATTTCCACTTAACGCTTGTCTGCTTAGAGGGCTGTAATGTAATATCCAAAGAATTTGAAATCCATACAATAGCAGCATTTAATAACTGCTCTGATCTGTTACTAAATGCTCTCTCCTGTTAGCTTGAATAAACTTTAGATGAACATGTAGATTCATTCAGATGAATGAATATTAAAGTTTTTATTCCACGATGGATGATGTGATGGAGAGAACGTCCAGCCTGTCTCTCCTCCATTGGAATAGTGTTCAATATGTTTGCCACACAGATCCCAGATGACAGTAAAACTAACAGGATCTCATTTAGAAATCAGATGAGCTGATCGTCTGATGACGCACGTCAGCGTGCAAAGTCTAAAATGTCATTTCTGAGCGTCGGATCAGCAATGGGCAGTTCTTGTGTTTAAGTAACCAAGTAAAAGTGCAAGGTGGTACATTTTCATGTTCTCACGCAGAACATCTGCACAGATTTGTGTTAGAATGGTTGTTAAATGAGTGCGATCGTATTTATCCCTTTTTTTATTGAAGGAGCCCAGCACAAGTTCTAGCTTTATTCCAGAAGTCTGCGCCCTCTGGTGACAAGTGTAAGTGCTAATGTTGTGTACGCGCATGGGCCGCTTCCACTTTGACTATATTGGTCTGTGTTTACCTGCACTGCACTCAGTCTGTGCCTGGAGTTAGATGCATAATAAATAAATAAAGCATAGCATAGCTAGCATACGGGTAGCCTGATGCTAATAAAGAGCCTTTGTTAGCTTGTATGCTAACGCTGGTATTCCTGCAGGCTCACACTCCAGTTTATTTGTTTTACTGGAGTGTGTGTTGGTGTGTGAGCAGGAGTGTGTGTTGGTGTGTAAGCAGGTGTGTGTGTTGGCGTGTGAGAGGCATTGAGGCCCCCGATCTCTTGTTATCCATTTATAGTGGTCAGTGTGTCTCCATGATGCTTTAATGGCGGTGGAGTAAACGATATGATACTGGCAGCGTCAGGATAATGGGCACATGCAGCGCATCAACACATGCAACCCTGAGGATGCTAGCACGAATCCCTCGCTGAGCACCAGGAACAGGACTATAGAGGCGGCTGCAGTGGACAGAGATCGGCTCATCCTGCACATCAGGCAGCTGGAAGTGGATGTTGGGGAAAGAAAACAATAGTATTTAGTATTTCAACTTGTGCAATGCCCCTTTAAGTTTTTTTTTTTTACGTTCCAACGTTCACTGGGGCTGCTGTCGTCTTTCATTGTGTCTGTTTGGCATTGTGACGGTGTTACTTCAGAGGAAATAACGGCACACCACACCGACAGCAGTCCAGAGCTCGCACAGAGAGAAGACCAGAAATAAGATGGTTTTAGATTGAAAGTCCGAGTTGAGTCTTAAGCGAGTCCCCATCTCTCCTATGAACTGGTTGTGTTTGTTTTCCAGGTGAGCAGGGGCACTGGGCAATTTTAAAAGGGAAGAAACTTCTCTGAGATGTGTAATGTTGGAGGAAAATGGAGGAAGAACCTGGTGAAAGAAGGATAGAATGACTTTTTAGAAATCCTTTCCGCAGAGTGAGAGCCGCTGTAAAGAGAAGCAGGCGCTAAACTGTGCGGTGTAAGATGAGATTGAAAGAGGATGAGCCGTTGGCGTGGAGAGATGAAAGGGCTAAAGTGAGGTAACAGGAGGTAAGGGAAGTGGAGAATATTAGAAGCAGGGAAGTAGTTTGAAAAGAGCAAGGGGATGGACTATGGCAGATAAAAATGAAACTGAGTGGAAATTTAGAGCCAACATGCTGGGCGGATGAATTTCCACACACAGAATCTGGCATCCTCTCAGCCGCTTCTGTCGCTGCAGGCAGCAAGGCCACGCTTAATGCAGCATTTGTACATGTGCTGAGGGTCATGTGGGGATTCTCCACTCGGTGTTTATACAATCACAGTATTTGTCTGTTGGAGACAATAAGCTGGCTGACAGTTTGTCCTTTGAGGAAGCGTATAGTAAACAACTCTGTACATCTGCATGTTGAAGAGACCTCGTGCTGCAGCTCCGGTTAAGTGTTCAGAGTGAAAATGCATGGTTTCATGACAGTGTTGGAAGGCATGCATTGCATTAGGGAAGTGGGTACCTTGAATGAAAGGATCTAATGACATGGAGGGAGAAAGCACACTGAACATTAGAGCGAGCCATGTGTTGGTGCTTGTAGACTGACAGATGGGGAAAACGATGTAACACCGTCCAGAATGGGAGGTTAAGATAACGATTCGCAGCGATGGAAAGAAGGAGCCAAATGCCCCATTTCTGCTTTTCAATTTGTCAGGAAATGTCAGCATGTTTGAGGCGAAATTGTAACTGCTGCTTATGGGAGGTCTGATTGACAGTCGGAAAGGACAGGACACTGAGGAAGCGGGAGGAGGCGAGTACAGAGGAAAGTCAAGCAGTTGGATTGTGACTAGTTTTTTTTTCCATTTCCATCCAAGTTGCCTCAAAGTTTAATAAGTTCCATAAAGACGGTTGCCTACCGTGCATACGCATTGTGTTGTCGGACACCCTGTGCATTTCAGGAATATCCAATCATTATTCTCTAAGAACACATAAAACAAGAGCATTGTACCAAAGTGCTGTACAGTATAAGCAAGAGATTAAATGTATTTATTATTTTATTCTTCTGTATGCATCCATGTTCAAAATCATGCATTAAGAATGATCTTAGCTATTATTAGTTGTTATTCTTAACTAATAAGAAGTAATTAAAATGTCTTAATCTGAAAATATTTGTGATTGGGTGTCTAAAAACACTTCAACCACTGTACCAAGCCTGGCAACTGGCTTTTGATTATGTAGAATTGCACCTAAACAACTAGCTATTCCCCACGACGAGTGTGTGAGGGTCGTCCGTGGGTGGCAACATGCTGGATCTCACTGCAAATACACTCATCAGGTTATAATGGTTTAATAAGAAAAAATGCAAAGAAACAAGGGAGTTAGAGTTAAAGTCTGATGTGAACCAGCTTTAATGTGAGCTCACTGTTTGCCCAACCATTGAGCATGAAGCAGAAGAGGGTTTATTTTGATGACATATAAAAACAAAATGAAAAGCTACAGCCAGGGAGTAGATCTGAGTTTTACAGGATCCCTCAGACTTCATCGTGGAATGTGTCAGTATCCTTAAAACAAACTGGTTATTATGATGTGTGGTTCAATGATGCTTCAAGGTCTTGTTTGTCCCAAATGACCCCAGCAGAAAGCATCCTGTCAGAGATCTGAGATGTGAGTTTAAGTGGTGGAAGAGGGAGTTTTAGTCAACCGGTGCTCTTTTTGAGATCTATTGACATTTTAAAGTTCCAATAGGTTGGTTCGTAAGCTGTCTGCTTTTAGTTTTTGTACATTTAATGGAGGGAAAAAAGATTTTTTATAGTGAAATAAAGGGATGACTTATTATGAACTGAACTGTAGAAATTGGCACTTGCTATTTATAATGGGTTTGAATAATGGGAGTAAAAGAACTGAAGTGGCATGTTTTTTTTTCTTCTAGATTTTCAAACTTTTGGTAAAAATGTGCACAAATGGATGAAAAGCAGATAGTTTAGTCATTTCTTACTCTCCTGTTTGCTGCTGTAACACTTTAGATGAATAAAGGGCCATCTCCTCTCGGACTGAAAGCAAAAACTTTCTCTAAAAGGATGCTGCGTATTGAAGGAAGAACATATGTGACCTGCTGTGATTTCAGGGATTTAAATGCATTTTCTCATATGGTTGGCTGACTTTAAGACTAGGCACAGCTTGTCAGAGGACTTGGTGCAGAGCTTCAGTGAATTTATTTAATTATTGCATAAAAAAACACAGTAACAGGTGGGACAGAACAGGCTAGTCATCTAAATTTAATTGGATAATCAATCAAAAGCTGAGTTTTTCTGATGCACACTGTATTTAGCTGTGATAGATTTATGTGCTGTTTCTAGATGAAAGGCTGAATTGGAAAATGATCATGTGTTATAGTGTTATTTTGTGACTTGTGATTGTGTATGAATATCTGATTGTAATGAGTTATACTTCAGAAAGAAAGAGAGACTGTAAAATGCTGTGATGCATTCACAGCCATCATGTCGGAGCTCCAGCCAGTTGTTTATCAGAGTCCACCTTATTAAAACCACAGCTGCCAAACCAAAAGACCAATCTGGCCTCTAATAGTTGGTTTCATTTCAGTTTCTTGTGGGTTTGTATCATTTCCATCATCATCCACTCAGTATTCCTTCCATCAGCCAGATGATATTTGCAGGAGGCTGGTGCAGAAAATATTACAGATCATGGTGGCTACCTTAGCATGGCAGGATTTCTCTCTGGAACTGGTTGCATCGCCAGCAGTATGTTAATCAGGAAGCCCAGTTCTGTATTGTGGAAAAGGAATTTGTGGTAATGTCTTAATAAACAATGTGGATGTCATACACAAACGTTGACACCATATGTGGACCTTCTACACGCCATCGTGAGGGACTTGCAGGTGTGAGAGGTGCCTTACTTGCACCTCATTAGTGCTGCAGGGCCATAGTTGTGTAGCTCATTAGCAAGGCAGACGGAGCAGCCGATTTGTCCCTGTGTGGTCTCCAGCACATGCACGGATGTATACATGAAAACAGCAACTCGTTCTGTTTCTAATGGGCTTCTCTTGATGCTGGTCTGTGACCTCAGGAAGACGGTGATGGTTACATCTCCTCTCCCTGTTAAAGTTCATACTAGGAAGGGAAGGAAGCAAGAGAAGAGTTTCTTTGCTTTTTTTTCCAACAGTTGATTTGATGGTTAAAATCCTAACTGAAAAGAAAAGGTGAAAATTAACAGTGATGTGGTAACACTTTTTTTTTGGGCCAAACTGTGTTTAACTATGATCCATTTGTTTCTGCACATTTTTAATTGATTATTGTCACAGAAAATGTGTTCTACCAGATGGTGGAGCGGGCTGTTAAAGGGTTAAACCTTCTTCATCCACATGATTTTTTTTTTATAAGTAATCTAATGTGAAGTCTTCACATGAATATGATGAATGTCGCTTGCCTCTACCAGGCCATAAGTCTGACTGCAAGCTCTAACTTGCTGTAGCACCTACAGAAATGCAGAGGTGGGGGGGGGGCACTGTGATCTTCCCTAACCTACCTTCTCTAATGGATGATAAAAAAGGCTTGTATGTAGTTTCTGTTTGTTCTAGCTGCAGACGACAGCGCTCGAGCATGGTCCCACAGTGCCACCTAATGGTTGCTAACATGCTGCCTCGGTAACTCGTGTCCATTTCTCCTCACAGACGAGCCTTCTGAACAAACATCTGAGCTCTCTAATGCCCGGTCTGACTGCCAAGGTCTTCAGGACGTATAATGCCTCCATCACCCTGCAGCAGCAGCTCAAAGAGCTCAGCAACAGTAAGCCCAGTGATGAACACGGCATGCTACCCGTGCACCTGACAGCTCCGGCTCAGCTCGTCATGGTTTAAAACCTGCACACTTCACATATTTATTTAAAACTTATTTGATTTAAGATGCCCTGTCAGCCGTTCAGCCGTTTCAGCTCAGGCAGGGCGTGCTGTGCACCTCTGCCTGCCTCTTATCAAGGTCCCGTTGGCTGCCTCGCTCAGAGATAGAAGTGCCACACTCGTCTCATGTCTGGGCTGCTGAGTGCCTGTGTGCAGGCTGATGTGGTTGCAGAGAGCGCTGCAGGAGCCCCTGGAGAAATGAAAGAGCTAATAAATATCTGGATTAATGAGGTGTAACAGAAACATGGGAAATCTGGGGGATTTAGGGGAAGATGCAGGCTGGAAGGCCAGCGTGATTTTATCTCTTTAACTTCTATGCGTTTATCAGGTTACCTGGATTTTCTAATTTCGAGCTTTCATTTCGTTACCTCCTTAAGTGTCGGACAACATTGCAGAGAAGCTGCTGTCCTACAACCGTGCTAACAGAGCAGTTGCTATTCTCTGTAACCACCAGCGGGCGCCACCAAAGACCTTCGAACAATCAATGGCCAACCTCCAGGCCAAGGTAAGGCCGCCATTACTCGCTGTACTCCACACTGATTTATCACGTTTCATCTGAAAGGACAATGTCAATGTTTTTAATGTTCCCGTGTCACAGCTGATTGACAAGAGATCATTCCAGATCTCAAAGGGCAGGGAATACGTGTAACCTTCACAGCTCACTCGCTGATAATTTGACAGTAATACATGTTGAGATGCTTGTATCCTTATGCACTTCGCCCAGATTGATGCCAGGAAGGAACAGCTGGCTCTGGCCAAGACGGAGCTGAAACAGGCCAAGAAGGAAGCCAAGGCAAAAGGCAGCTCAGACCCCAAACTGCAGACGTAAGTATATATATATATTACATCTGTAAATGCAGGTTTAACCTTTTTATTTGTTTCAGTGTCAGGAAAAGGTCCTGATTCATGTATCAATCCAGACCAGTGCAGGACAGGATGCATTTAAAGCCTGCTGTCTACAGCAGTGGTTCCCAAACTGAGGATTGGCTCCATATGTGAGGCTCGAGATCATTTCAGGGGGTCGCCAGATAATTGTGGAAAATATAAAACCTATATTTATTAAATAAACTTGGGATTTTTATCATGGCTGTCAAAATTAAACCATTAACAAAGATATATCTTAATTTAACACATTAATGCATAAATCCACATTAATCTTCCTTATTTATGAAGACGGACTGTTTTCAAGTCTTAAGTTTAGAGGATCCTGCAGGACGACCCTTCTGCTACGTAACGACTGTAATCGTGGAAGGGAGGGTCACAAACACCAATAAATGTCATCTTGTGGGATGTGGCTCACGTTTGGGAACCAGCGCACCACAGCGCTTCCTCTGTTTTTATTACAAGAAACGCTCCTATCATTGGCTACATTAAAGTGATATTTCCTCTGGGGCCGTTGTACCTGCTCCTGTGCATCATGTCAGTTTGGTGGAGCGGAAGAAGGCGGCCGTGAAGCGCTGCGAGGAGCAGCTGCTGAAGATGGAGGTCCAGGCGACTGACAGAGAGGAGAACAAACAGATTGCTCTGGGTACCTCAAAGCTCAACTACCTGGATCCACGCATAACAGTGGCCTGGTGAGTGAATGCTCCTGCTCCCTGTCGGAGGCATGTGCCTCATGGATGGTATGTACGGGGCGCCCCGCCTAATGAAGGCCAGGAGGTTATCAAGCTAATTTGGGGATGAACTTTTCCTTTGCAGAATTATGAGATTGATTTTATTTTAATCTGAGGAGATCTTTGTAACGCGACCTTACTGGCTTCCCTTCGCTGCTTCAGCAATTTCACCTTAAATACGGATGAAATGGTTAACCAGTCCAGCCGCATGCATTCATCTGCCCTGAATGGCAGCAAAATCCAGCATTTCTGTGCTTACAGATAAAAAACATGTTTCAAAATATGTAATGCTTGTTAGACATGATTCAGTACAACAGATACCGATAGTTCTCAGAAATTAACGACAAGAATCTCCTTACTCAAATCTTTATTAAATGTATTTATTATATGTATACTTCTGTGCTTGTTTCTGATTGAACTTTGAACCAAAGTGTTTTCTCCCCTCGTGTGTTCAGGTGTAAGAACATGGAGGTACCCATCGAAAAAATCTACAATAAAACCCAACGGGAGAAGTTTGCGTGGGCCATCGACATGACAGAGGCAGACTTTGAGTTCTAACTCCAGGATGCAAGCGAGGAACCTCCCTTTCCATAAAGTCCACTAGTTGAACACTGCTTTTCTGGGATTTTCATAAATGACTGATGTTGTGTGACATGATCAAGCTTTGAATCAATGTGTGTGTGTTCATTTCTTTTCAGGCTTGGCACTTGATTTGACATATGGCTGTTGTACATTTTGTTTGCATTTAGTTAAATAAAGGTTCCTAATGATGCAGTTCAAACGAGGCTTTGCTGCACACGGCTAGTTCTACATCCAGGTTTATACTGAAGAAGAAAAATGCCCAACTTCTCTAAGCTTACTTGATCTCGGGGTCTAAACTAAAGACAACATGCATTATAAACCAGAAGACGTGCAACACTTATTCCAGACACATACTTTTGCAGTATAATACAACCTTGGATTGTAAAAAAATAGAGTATTACACTGTGCATGCTTGTTTTTGAAATGACTCAGCACCTGGTCACATTTGTCATACATGACAAACAGAATTGTATTAAATAACTTTTAATAGAAGAATATCAGAAGTGGAATGCATTCCGCACCCTGGCACGAGCAGTGAGCAACAACTGTTCCCTGCCATGTTGGTATGGAGGTTGTACTGGCCCGTTAGCCTGGGGCCAAACCAACACCCTGTGCCTTCACCGCAACCGATCAGCTTGCTTTGATAAATGTAAATAATGGCAGCTTAATAACCTCCACGTTGGTGCACCGTCTCATGAGCTCCATTCCTGCAGGGCAAATCAGACTATTCTACCTTACAAATAACTCTTCAAGTCATTACAGAACTGGAACCGTTTCACAATATTCAATATATAAAAAAGCATTTCACACAACAACACACCAAATCAATAAGTCATTTTCAGTGAAAAAGTCGGCTGCTCCTGGATATAGGATCGACTTTACACCACCTTCAGGAACCTGCGGACAGATGAGGAAGACGAGTAAGCTGAGACAGAGTTAAGCGAAATTTCTGAAAACTGCAACACAAAGAATCAGTCGTGCTTCAGTTTTAGGATTTATTTTTACCTTTATTATGATCCTTGCCCCTCTTTAGGCTTCTCCGGTGTTGCCTCTACCTCTTCAACACCAGCTTGGGTCATCAGATCAGCGATGTTTTTCTCCAAGTCATCGATGCGCGTGCTCATCTCATCGAGTAGAGAACTGGTTAAGGCCCATAACACATCTCACAGTGAGTCTGGCAAAATTTCAATGATTTCAGAAACTGGATATGAGGATTTGAAAAGGAAGAAATCTCTAATTTAGAGATGATTATTATGGTGGCTTAACTAATTTAACTAAAAAAATCCTTTTGACATTTTCTGTACTATGACAAATCAGCGTTTCCTTCAGAGCGCTCTCATTAATTACATCTCAGAGATTCCTTCGTCTGGCACGTTTGATGGCTTAGAGCTGAGAATTGCTTATGAAATCACTTAAAGATGGATAAGTTAGAGCTTGTTTGAATGGCCCCATCGCAGGTGAACATTAAAATACACTGAGAAGCCACCTCCCTGAAGCAAAGCTTAGATGGTACTGGCTATGCGATCACTAAAACCATGACATTTTCAAGATTTCAGACAAAAATCAGCCCATTTGTTTGCCCTTAAACTCTTGGCTCCCCCATCAGACCTCTTCTGATCGAGTACGACGGAGTATTAGTCCACACAGAGTAAAAAAAGGAAAAAAGATGTTTTTTGCGAATAAAGTTGAAATTTTGACTTTATTCTTAACATTTCTATTTTATTTTCATGGTGAGGAAGGAAAAAAATCTTCCACTGTTGAATTTTCTCGGCTGTAATACTCTGTCATAGATCAACTCAACTAACAGCTAAACTGAAGCGGCTGCAGTCTGGTTGATGAGACAATTATTAGGATATTCCTCCCGATGATCTGGTCTGACATAGTCTGGAACTTGTCCTGCATCTGCTGCAGCAGAGTCTGGACCTGTGAGAGAAAAAATTAAATATCACTGCTGGAGAACAGAAGCATGGCCCATTAAAACGCTTGTTTACTGCAGATAAGTTTTAGTTTTCTTTAAAGCACCTCAGACATAAAAAATGCAGAACTTCAAAGCAAAAAGATGGTGATGTGAGTGATATCTGGAAATCACAAAGAGACATTGCTTGTTTCCATGCCAACAATGAAAAGGGAAACCATGGAGATTTCCATCCAATACCTTATACAATAACTCAGGTTTTTTTTTCGTTAAATTGACTGGTTTAAAAATGGTTATGTTATAATTTTAACTTTTCTGGTCTTCACCAAACTAATCTGGTTAATAAATATTCTATTCAGGTAATTCAAATTAAATTAGCGGTGTGTGTGTGTGTGTGTGTGTATGTATATATGCATGTATGTATGTATGTATGTATATCTGTCTATATTAATGTATTCATGTATGTATGTATGTAT
>JBBDHI010000010.1:28422491-28435844 GCA_037177115.1 Craterocephalus stercusmuscarum | reverse complement strand
CGGTATTGCGATATTGCGGTTATTGCGACAGCCCTATTGACAAGATGATCATAATGGGATGGAATTTTGAGACCAGGGAAGATGCACTGTGCTCCAATAGAAGCATGCAGGATGCAGCTACATGCTGCTGCTGCTGCATTTTGCTTTCATTCTTGTTGAATGAATAAATTCACAATGTGAAATGTCAATGTCAAGTAAAATAAGATAAAAAATAAAAAAAAGCATCACTTTACACAATGTAGGCATGTTTTTTTAATAATTCATGCCTCAGGGGTTAATTAATTTTAAAAACATGTAGTGTAGATAAAAGATACGACACATCACACGTCTGCTTGCCTATGAAGGTCGTGTGCTTTTGACATACACACAGTGTGATTTTGCAGCTAATAAAAGCCTAGTTGTCCCTCAGCTTTTTTCTCAATAGTCACATTATCTTTCATTTACACCTGCTTTTCTCTTGGGAGAGATAACGCCTCTGTTTTCTAAACCTTAATAGTCTGCAGCCTTTTGGTCCACTATGCTTCCGTGTCCTTATCTAGACCACCACACTCTTACATCTGGTCAAGAACTGATTATGATCAAACTGGATCACCTTCACACATAAAGGAGATTAACTCGGACTGTGTGTATGTGTGTGTGTGTGTGTGTGTGTGTGGGAATGGTCTATGTGCCTTCATGAATAGACCCATATAACTGCATGTGTGTGAAGATGGCTGCAGAGCTCTGATCACCTGCTCACCTCTGCTCTCTGCACTCCTTCGTCCTCAGCACCGATGTCAGAGCAGCTGGCCTGTTATCGCCGTTACACAGAGAACTACACCAGCACTTTTTAACAATTCACTGTGTCTGAACCATTTTTTCCTCATCAGCTGAGTCACAAAATGTCCTTCAGGAACAGAGCTGCTACCTGAAAACCTTCCTCAGTGGGGGGTCGGCGTTATGAGTGATTGTGATGCTTTTTTGAGTGAAGCAGCTGTGCTGTTTATATGTCATTTTTTTACTCGTTTAAACTTTTATTGCATGAATCCTCAGACTTGAGCCTAAAAGCAACGCTCAACATTTAGCAGCTGACCTATGTTCCTACCCTCACCTACGGCCCCGAGCTCTGGGTGTTGACCGAAAGAACCAGACCACCACTACAAAGTAAATGGTTGCTGGATATACTAAATAAAACCAAAATTTACAACGTATCGCTAAATAATGAGTCGTTATGGAAATGAAAAATACGTTTGTGCTCCTTTATCCAAAAAACAAAGGTCATTGTGTTCCCAGCTCCGCTCTGGAGTTTTACCACTGCACCTGGAGACTGGTTGTTATAGGGGAGCCCTAAAAGAAGAAAGAATGTGTATATCCTGAGGGGATGGGTCCTATTTGAACATGACAAAATAATAAAAATGTATTAATTATTTCATTCATTCATTCATTCATTCATACATACATACATTCATTCATACATTCATACATACATACATACATTCATGCTAATGAACACATTTTTATCAAATTAATAAAATGTTTGTGGATATAAAGTTTACTGATTTGACATGGAGCACGGATAAAAAGTCAAAGATAAAGAGTCAGATAAATTGTGTACCTGAGTAGGAGTAGAAACTGCTCAGAGAGGTAGGTAGTGTAACATGACTTCTATCACTGTGTACATGAATATCATGACTCATGGTGGGGCAGTACATGTATCGGAAGAAAAAGCAGGGGCCAGATCCACAGATCTATTAAAAACTATGTTTGGACCGCAACTAAACGGGCAAGACGCTGGTGAAAAGACACGTTAATGGACAGGTTTTAATGAACAATGGAATCAACAAAGCTAAGAAAAGGCAGTTTTATCTCTGAAAACTCTGGAAAATCTGCTTAATGGAAAAAATTAGCAGAGCAATCAACAAGAGACAAAAATGCACATCATCTCAAACAAAGAGGGCATCAGGGCTTCATTAAGACAGTTTATCTCTCAGTTCAGGAAAAGCTCCAGCAGGAAAGGTCAAAAACATGTCACACTACACTCATGTTAGCACGGTCTTCCAGAAACAACAGAGCAACTGAGTTTGAACACAACCATTACACACTGCTGCAGTTAATTAAAAAAGACCGATAAGAAACGAGCTCAGAGACTGAATCATGACGAGCAGAAGGCCCCGTGACTGTTTCAGGTCGGAATGTCTGCATGGCGAGTTAATTGGTCTCTCATTTCTCCCCGGGAGTGGGTGTTTGTCTCTGTTTTGGTCCTGTCAATGTGTACCTGAACTGTTATGTAGAAAATGAAAATGAATTGTCCGAAGGACCTCAGAGATGAGCCTTTTTACAAATTCAAAGCCAAATTGTATTCATAAGTTGCACAAAGTGCCATTTTAGCTTATGATATCTTTACACACCCAAGCCTTTAAGAAAATGACCGAACCATTTGAAAAACACACACCTGATCCAAACCTCCCTCTCTCGTATGTACACACACACATATACACACAAAACGTGTGTGCAACCGCTCTATAATAATTAAAACCTCAATTTTGTCCGAGTTAACCTGAAGGAAATTCTCTTTCATTTATGACTTTATATCTAAAATACCTTTTAAAAGGATGTCGGCTAGCTCTAATTCATGAGGAGACACGGTGAGGTAAAGCTGTGCATCATCGGCGTAGTGGAAACCAACGCCGGGTCTCCTCATGACATCCCCAAGTAGTGACATGTACCGATTAAAAAGTGTTAGGCCTGAAATTGATTTTATGCATAAGTAGAGCAGTTCGAATGAAGGTTTGTCTACCTATAGGTTATGGGGTCTGAATATTAATTCTTGATAAATAAAAAACATGTAATACTGAATATGTTTCTACACACAATGAACAATGTTGTCCTGCTTTATTGTGCAAAAAATACAATATGAGTAGAACCATCAAATAGTCATGAAGCCAAAATCCAGCACTGTTTTATTTAGTAGAGGCAGAACAATAGAACCATCTGATGGGGGTTGGCATCATATGTATCTGCTTCTCATGCTGAACAACTTTTCAGACTTTCTTTGTCTTTGAAAAGTTTCACCAACTTTCATTTTGCTGCAGACAGCAAATTGCAAACAGATGCTTCCTGAGGGCACAACGCCAGCAGACAAGCGGCAACTGTTTCTGAATATCGTAGGACCAGACGGAGCTTCATGCTGCTTCTATCAGGACAACTGAAGGATGTCAGACATGAATTCTTCTTTAAATCTCAGATTTTCTCTGGTTAAATTGAACTTAGAATATCAGAGAGTCAGAAGATGGCTGGGTAGAAAGAAGCTGCTGCAGGGAACGAGGCAAAACATGGAGAGAAGCAGGAGAGTTGGATGTCCAGAGTCCTAACGAGGGTTGCCACAGTTGTTTGATTTCACAACTAATTACAGTATTATACACCACAATTAATGCTAAAGATGCCTCAGCATGGCCACTTTTTATAAAAGCCTATCAGCAACGTTGCGCAACGTGTGTGTTGCTTGCATTACTTCTGAGTAGCAGAGGCATGTTGGAGTGTGAAAGTACGGAAGAGGAAGAATTTTTCCCTTCAAACAAAGCAGCTAGACTGGGGGCTGCAACAATGAACGAGTCCGAGCTTCCTTTCACACCATACTTAAATGAATTTAGTAAGAAAGTAGCTACTGGCTTTCCTTAAAGGGACTTAAGGCAAGATTTGTGAGAAACTAAACATGCATTTCCAGTTTATTCAAAGCTAATGGGTCGTGAAGCATTAAAAACCCAACGTAACGAGGCCATCAGCGTATCAGTCTGTTACCTTGAACAGGCTGTGTGCTTCATAATGCGCTGCAGTTCGGCATCCGAATTTCCCGCACAGTCATGGGGATGTGACGTAAATTGACGCTGTATGCGCGTTGCCGACAGCTCTTGAACAGGAAGATCATGGCCACCGAGAACTCGGATTTAAACACTGAATGGATATTTATGGATGCTTCTGCAGCCAGCAAACGACCTGCATCCACAAGCCCACAAAAAAGTGGCACCATGAAGAAAAAGAAGACTTTATCAGCGGCATCACGTGAGTCTAAAGAAAAAAAACGACCGTAAAGTCTGTAAAGTGTTTGTGCGCGCTCCCATGCCGCTTGGCTGGTAGCTGCAGTTACACACAGCGCCTGTCGCGGCAGCACGGACTCCGATTTTCTAAACTTGCCTTAAGTCCCTTTAAAGTCAGCATCTAATTTTCATATTTGGCCTGGAACATAGAATAGTAATGGATGCTGCAGGGGAGAGGATGATGTGGGAGAGGCAAAGAGTGAATAAAACATCACATCACACCACAAGTACTTGGGGTTGTAGCTGCTTGTATGCTGGTAATGTTTAGATGTCTGCTTTGAGTAGATTGTCATCAGGGATGTGAATCTGATTCCGAGGCTTGGGGTGATGATTTAATTCTCAATTCAAACCATTCTTGATTCACAAAAATGCCAATCCCGGGATTAACTACTGTACATTCCTCTGGAAGCTAGGAGGTTTTCAAAGGTGATCAAGTGTCTGGAAGTAGTCAAATGCTTTTAAAATTGGATTGATTCAAAAACTTTTTAAATAAGAATCTCGCTGTGAATCGATTTTACCGCACCCCTGTGTGTATGTTTATATGTTGTATGGTTATGGTTTAGTTATAATTACCTAAATATAATACAATTTGATTCCAATTATAAAAATGATTCTGCTTTACGAACTTATATTTCATTTCTCAAAGAAAGAATAAATCTGTTGCACATGTAAGTGTAAGTGCAGCCATGGCAGGACGCAGGTTCGTACATCTGCCTGGTGAGAGTCTTTCTCCATAGCTGGAGTTAGAGCTGACTGACTCATTCTTATTTATATCAGATCTGCAGGTGCCTTCTCACTCTTTTTTCTTTCCTTTTTTTTTTTTTTTTTTTAGGGAAAAGAGTGGATGGAGGCACTCGAGCGTGTATGAATATTAAAATGTCGAGTGGTGAAGGTGGAGGATGTCAGACAGCACTCTGACTGTCAATGCACCTCAGCTAAACAAATGTGTTGAGTTGTAGATTCCACTGGTCTTCTGATAAATGATGAGGTATCAGCATTCATACAAGCCAAGTGGTCGGCCATCCTTTATCCTGCTTGTTTACTCCACCTGGGATGATACGTTCCCTTCCTTTTTTAGGTAATTTGAATTAAATGGTAAATCTTGATATCCCCCCATATTGCTGATTTTTATGAAGTCAATTTTTTCTTAAGTTTTTGAAAAAAAAAAAATCTAATTTTAAATTTCAATTGTAAAAATCATGCTTTTTTAAACTTTTTTTTACATAAATAATTTTGCTATTTTTTTTTATTTAACACTGTAGACCATCACTCAGCTTTATAATGCCCAACAAGACATATAAAAAAATTTTAAGTTTGAAAAAAAATAAAAAATTTAACAATTTCTGGAAAATCTAAAACATCTATTTAAAAACATGAAACACAAACTTTTTATGTGAATTATGTGATTATTTTTTTTCTCCTACCCCTAATGTTTACCTAAATCCCTCACTAGTAAGAATCAGAGCTGCTCTCATGTGAAGGTTGTGCAGGAGTGTGTTCTCCATCCTCTGATTATTATTTTATGATATGGCTATATTGTGGAATCCATTAATAACATTACGGAGGTCAAGTGGTCACAAAATTGTTGTGAGCTCATTAGATGAGCCTCATTTCTTCACAAGGCTGGGATGAATAACACACACACACACACACACACACACAGTAAGGCAGGGAAAATACACTCACGGTTCACTGGCAAGGTCAAAGCTGCACACTATGAGAAGTGCTACTGCAGCAGAAACTCTGAGGAGAAAAAGCCTTCTTATACCATGAATAAAAGCGACCCTTGCTTAAGCATTGCCCCTCCTTGCATCAGAATTTCATGAATCCAACTTTTCCTTCTTCCTATCAGTCAGAAATGCTGTGAACAAAGGTAATGAATGCAGCTTAGTCAGAGTCAAGTGTTACATTTATAAATAAAACATAAAATTAGAAATGGTCATCAAGGTTAAGAAGTAACCTTAATTCAAAATTAATATTTCCATGTAAAGCTGACGAAGAATGTTTTAATTCAGAATTATTAATTCCGAATGTACAGTAACGTAGCCAGTCTGAGCAGAAACATGAACATTAGTGACTGCTGCTCCTCCTCACACAGCGGAGCAGCTAGCAGTCCTGCTGCTGGCTCGTTGCTACGGCCCCTCCACGTCTCCTGGTGCGCTGCTCGTTGCGTGGTGGGTGCAGACACCTCCTCGTGGTACCCGGTGGTGAGGACACTAGCGAAATGCAAATGTGACCAAAGGCCAGCTCGAAAGTATGAAGACAGGAAGTGGTATGAGTCCTCCACCTGCAGCATCATGTCTTCCGTCCCGCCATGCTCACCTGTTGTCTGTCCCACCTGGTACATCGGCTGAAACTGGTCTACAGCTGCTGTTACTTCCGAACTGGACACATTGATATCCCAGAAGCAGGACTGACTGAGTTTCATGCTGCTCCCTTTATTTGTTCAGCAATGTATATTCTTTATGGCTCCACAGTTTAATATAGATGTTGCACTTTAATTTGCTTCCTGCAGCATTCGGCTGTTTCTGTTTACATTGTTTTATTTTATTTTCATGATTCTGCCACAGTTTCGGTTTTTTATTATTTCAAGAGTCTTATGAGGTTGTAGAGCCATCTGGGAGTTGGTGCAACTAAAAATACGCATGAAATCATAAAACAAAAGCAGCTTTAAACAAAGGGATTAAAAAATGATTAGATCAGGTTTTTTTGACTGTTTTTCATTTTGTGAAGAAGTTGAGAAGAGCCTCATAAGTGGGGAAAAGGTAGATTCTCTCTGTTCGTCTGAATCCAATCACTGTCCTCATCCACCTCCCCGTTTTATCTGCAACCTTTTCATCTGGCAGCGTATTTCTTTGTAGCTCTGTTAAAAAGCTCACAATGCCGCACGCATTAGGCATTCATGTGAGCCACTGTACAGCACTGACTTCTGAATGACTCGCTCGCATGCTTCTGCATGAATGGCTTTTGCAATCTGCATAATAGTATGCAAAGGAAGGTGCCAGTTGTCCCTGTGAATAGATTCACAGACAAAGATAAAGACAGGCTTTCTGTTGTGGCAGATGCGACCGAACAGATGCGTTTGACTACTGCAGCGTTCTCTGGAATTATACAACAAAAAGTATTCAGTCTAAACTTCATTTTATCTCCTAATGCAGTCTGCATGAATATAGATGAGATAAATATGAGAAAACACGGGAAGCATCAACAACTAAAACTGCATGAGATGTTTAAGCTGCAGATTAAATGTAAAGAAGCTAATTCGATGTCACACACTCTTATATGTCCCATTCACTTCAGGGGGAAAATAAAACACAAACACACGGATTCTGTTGGAAATTAGTCGCATTAACACAGAACTAAGCACGATACAGACCTAAGATGAGACACAGATTAAGTTATTGGACAAAGAGAAACGTTTCGTTGAGAGCTCTGGTCCACGATTTTATTTGTAGATATAAACAAACATTTTTACACTGATTCCTATTTAAAAAGGCAGAAGTACTTTATCCACCAATCACTCACGCTGTTATCTCTGACACAATGATGATGAGTTATTCTGTTTTGGATGTGTCAAATTATTTGCTCACTAAGTAATGGCGTCTTCCAGGCAGGGCAGGGGATGGTGGCGGGCCAAAATATCGATATTATAGATAGTGATGCCATTCGATAAGAGTGTGACAACATTGATGCTTTAATGTAAGGCTTTAAAATGTTCAGAATCATCTTAAAGGCCGCCGATGCATCCATCGTCACGCTGCGGCGCACGCGCGCGTGCATCGCGCACCGCGGAAGTGCAACATGCTAACGGTTTGGGCTCTATTAATAAACTAAATGATGCTGTTGCGAGTAAATTATGGACGCTACCCACTCAGGACACTTGGGTTACATCGGACGAGCAGTATGGAGGAATATTGACAAGTTTTTGTGGACTTTTTTCACCGGATGCCATTCAACATCATTGTAGCTGAACTGAGGCAAAACGAAAACCTCCCCATATCTCCGGCTACATGATGAATATCAAGAAAGTGTTCCAAAGTGTCAGTCAGCATGAGGGTGAGTAAACAAATGAAGGCACATCATTCTGAGGCGAAGTGTTCCTTTAAATGAGGAGAATTAAGTGATTTTTGGTGGATTCTGCTCACTGCTATGACCCAAAATCTGCTTCTCTCAGCAAGATTACAGCAAATCAGACCTAATAAGGCACAGGTATGTGATCAGGACTGTTTCTCTTCCAAACACTGCAGTAAATGTGAAGTTCATGCATTCAAATTGATTAATTTCTCTGTGTTAATGCGTACGTTCGGACAGGCCTGTTAAAAGTTTTGCATCCGTGATACCTGCCCTTTATTTACCTGCTGTCGGATTAATACCAAATCTGTCAGTACTGCACACCGTCCTGGGGAAGTAAAAGAAGCAAGTGCTGTAAGGAACAAACCATTTGAACTGGTTGTGTGTGTGAGATGAATGAAGTTAATTATTAAATTATTCATAGGTATATGTAAATGTAAAATCTATTCCTTATGCTCTGTTAAGCAGATTTTTGAGCTGATGTCCTGCAGCAGGAGGGTGTAAACTGTACTGTAGCTGCCCTTCACACAGTGGTGATGAAGGCACGCCTCTTCATAAAGCTGCTGTGTAATCGACTTATGTGGTGCATGTCAAAATGTTCACAGTAAAATGAATTTGCTTCTGGAATAGTCCAAAAGGCCGTTGAGACATGAACTATTCCTTTAATGTTTCCGTACAGTTGGCTGGATGTGGCCAGTTTAGTCGCAGCTTTTTTAGTCGCCTATTTAAAAGTGTCGTTGGGGTCGGCTTTGTTCTTTCTGTGTCAGTGAGCACTCAGTAGTTTTTAGCTGAACTCAGTTAGTGAAAAATTAGACTAGAGGGTTTTCTGTCCCGGCTGTCCTGTTCCCACAAATAAGCCCTGCAACCCTTTGCTGGTCCAGAGGGTCCGAACAGCATCCCGTCCAAAATGTCCTCTCCACTGGAGAGAGTCTGACTGGAGGCGGGAACAGGAAGGGAAGTGAAGCGTGTGAAATGGAGAGGAGTGCAGTTTAAAGGGTTTTATATTCATTTTGCTTATATTAGGCATTTGCAGTTTATGAGAAGTTGCAGAGATGACGCTAACGTTGAGCGTATTTGTCCCAATAAATTAATGAAAGGTTTTAAACCAGCTTGCATTGTGAAGCCCCCCACCCCCACATTTCTGATCCTCTGGGGATGGAAACGTTTGTGTGCTTTGCTTTTAAAGTTTCCTCCACATGAAAACTCCGTGATGGGAGATTATTTCCTGAGCAGTTGCATTATTCAGGGAGACGCAGGAGAGTTTGTGGTAAATATTCTCACTCAGAACCCGCACTTTGTTGTTTGTGTAAGTACAGTACACCGCCTTGTTTCTGTCCGGATCATCGCCGAGTGCCTGCAGTGTCCTTATTACAGCTTGTCAAGGAGAAACCGAAGCTTTGTAGATTCTGCTGCGTTACACGGCCTCTGAGCTCCGATTAAAATATGGAAATATGTTTGCCGCTTTTCCCCATCGCAGTAAACTCGAAAGCCTTTTGCATCCTGCACTTCCCTCTTCAGATGGCCTCCGTCTGCACGTTGGGATACGACACTGCAGCAGCCCTCACACACGAGCTGACAGTGTTGAGTCAGCATAACGCAGCCTGTCTACCTGTCAGTGTCAGCCCTCCGCCTCGCTGTCGACCTGGAGGGAATACCTCTCCACTGTGTCGCCTTGACTGACTCCTGGCTCCCCTCCCTCCGTTTATCCATCCATCATTTCATTTCCAATGATGTCCTTCCTCCACTTGTTCTAACATTGCTGACTCGAGTCTAGACAGTGTTACCCCTGCTAAGCCGTCACAACTCCACACTCCCAGCTGAACGTATGGACCCACCGGCCTGAGTGACCCTCAGGAGGAGCCTGGACCGGTGGTGCCGCCGGCCTCTGGGCAGCCCCTCCGCTTTAGTAATTGGATTGTTTGAACTTGAATGAGTTCTGTGTGAACAAAGAGTCTGTGTGAAGAAAGTCGGCCTCATCTCCTCCAGGAGCCCGGCCTGTTTGAAGTGTGGCCCAGGTCCCACATAGCAGGCTCCAGGATGCTGCCTGGAAAAGGCCAGAGCACCTGTTTTATCTTTTGGCGTGGAGCTAAGCCTCTTTTCATGTTCGGAGACACGTGAAGGGAAAATGATGGCGATGGAAGAAGTGAAGGGGCTGACGCGTGCTATGAGAGATGACTCCATGAATGATGCATAGCTTTCTCTTTTCATTTCATTTCCTGCCTTATTTAATGATGCAGGTAAACATAGAAGTCTGTAGAAGTGGGAGATGACATGAGATAGGGAGGACAGGATAAGAGGGGGGGGGGCATCAGAGTGTATTTGCCTGTGACGTTACGACCACTGTACACAGAGAAAAAGTTCCCATCCAGCTGCTGTCAGCGGTTCGTCCTTCACCAACCTGCCTCTCTCTGAGGGGAGAGGAAGGCTTTCCTGCTCCTGCTGAGGAGCCGCCTGGCTTGGCTCCGCTCGCTGCCAGCAGCTGGAATCACTCCGCTCTGATGTTGATTTGAAGAAAAGAGGCATCTGTAGTGAAGAGGGGTTTGTGAATAGCTTGTTAAGCGCTCGGCTGTGCCAGGCCGTCTCCAGCTCTCTGGCTTCTGTCCATGTCATAGCTTGTGTGTGGTCTCTCCTTTCCCCCACATCCACTCTGTCTTTGTGGCTCTGGGTAATAAAGCCATTAATCACATTTGCTGTTTGCCACAAACATGCCAAGTGACACTCTCTGCAAGATGTCTCACTCTGTCCCAGGAGCAGCGGCAGACGCAGCCCGGGGGGGTGGACAGGGAAATGCCCGGCCGTTAGCATGCCCATTCAATTTAAACTAAGATTATAGGAATTCTTTATATTGTTTGATTTTCCAAAGTGTCCCTTTGGAAAAGAGATCTTCAGTCTCACCAGGACTAGCCTGGTAGAATAAAGGCTAAATAAATTAAGTAAATATTGTAAACCTTTGTGAAGTAAAAACAAAAAAAATAAAAAAATTGTATACAAAACTGTTTTGCTATAATAATTTTTTTGTTAATTTAAATCACAAAAATCCAACACAGTAGCCAGACCATCACTCAGCCTACCACCCCCACCCCCCCCAGCCCCCTCCAGGGCTCTCCTCTGTTTTTGCTTCTTGATGGCTGCTTTCCTTTACGTGATTTGAAGGTTAGATGGTGAGTTGATTTTCAGCAGAGCAATCAATGTGTGACTTAAAGGTTTAGGAGTGCACAGAATATATATTAATGCTGATTTTGGCCCAAACCCAAGTCCTCTGTGGCTCCGTCTCATCAATCTGATGAGAAGTTGCTGGTTTGATCCCAAGAATTCCCAGTCCACATGCCAGAAAGTCTGTATGGAATATACGGAACCATAGTTTGTCCTGGAGGGGGGAATGCAAGTGCTTAAACTGGAATTTATTCAAAGTCACACCACAGAACTTGTATCATTTTCTGAAGACGTCTAATCCCGCCTCCATCTTCGTCCCACCTGTAAAAACAATCTTATCTGGTATCTCCACCTCTGTCCGAGGATCTTTTCCAAGGGTTCTTTGCTGAATCTGCAGCAGCTGGTTAGTGGCATGTGACGTGTGCCAAAGCGAATCGAGCCGCGGTTTCTCAGCCTCGGGACGCTGGTGGGCCTGGACTGCTGCAGAAATGCACACAGTAGATGTCACTGTGCCATCAAACGTATCCGGAACACAGACTTTTGAATGCAAGGTTGAAAAGTTAAGGAATGGGAATTTAAACTGGCTAATTATGTAAAAAAGAAACAGAAGATTTGTTTTTTTAAGTCAAAATTGAACTAAAAATCAACTTCCTTATCATATTTAAATACGGGTCAGTGGGGGTTGGCATCATAGTGTCAGTGTCATGTTGATTGTAGAGTTGTGTATTCTGCTCCTGGTCATTAATTGTCTGTTTAATTACAAAGCCTGTTTCTGCCTCTGGTGTTTTCACGTTCCAGGTTTCCACTGCCAGGTCGTTGTCTGTGGTGTTCCGGTTCTCACCATTTGGTCTTGTGTAGTTTAGTTCCCAGTGTTCTCAGTCCTGCTGTGTTTCTCCTCCGTTAAACCATCTCCAGTCCTCCAGCCCTCGTCTCCTGCGTCCATTCTGTGACAAGGACATGAATCAAAGAGGTTGCTGGGACATGGCATTCAGGATGTCCCACTTTGTAATAAACTAAGTAATTAATCAGAAAAAGGTTGATAAACGAAGAAATCTCGCCTGTGATGCTGCTGATGGTGGACGTTCAGGTTAATGTTGAAGGTTCTGGCCTCTGAAATCCGTAGCACAGCTCAGGTCTGGGGACACGTGTAGAAGTCAGGTGTGCTGCGGCGTCATGCTTGAGTGGCAGCGCTTACTAATGCGCTCTTATTTAGCCATCAATCCCTTTTAGCTGATGTCAGCTGCTTTTCCACAGCTCAACGATCCTGCATAGGCAATGAGAGATTGTCAGTCTCCTCATATTACGCTCCACCAAGGGAGATGCTGATGGGAATCTAGATGTAAAATACCTAATGTTCCCACTCAGAAGTTTTCCGTCAGCCTTCCTCCATGCTGATTGAAGCGGTCTACTGCTTCTACTGTTAGCATGTTATTATATAATTAGCTCAGTTCGACATGCTCGCCCTGGCCTCCTTCCTTGGATGGTTCAGGAAATACTTGTTCAGCCATTGTTTTTGTATTTTTCCCTAAAATGAACTGTTAGATGAGATGAATGTGACTGTGTGGCTGAAAAGAGCTTCAGTCCTGAGCTAACCGAGTAAAATGTGTCGGCCAGCGTCACTACAGACCAAGTTAAAACAAAGTAATAGAAATGTAAAAGCTTTCAGGTATCTCATTTATCTCTCTCTAGTCACTGATGCATGTCCACCGTATTGATTTAGGAGTGCTGGCCTTGCACAATTTCCACGCATCCTTTTAATAAAAGCCTCTCATTGATCCACACTCCTGTCTTTTTCCTTCTTACAGCCACCGCTCTTTGTCCGCCATCACCGCTCTTCACTCTCATCATTCACTTCCGTCTTGTTTTTGCAGTTTATAGTAAATTCATCCACACTTGTTTCTGCTTTCCTCCTGCCCATTTGTCTTTTCTCCACTTCTGTTTTGCTTGTGAATAAAGGTGAAAGGTGGATGTGTTTGGTCTGTGTTTGCAGATTGGAACCTTCAGTACTTCTGGAAGTGGAGTGCGATTGAGGACTACCTCCTGTTCTGCTTCGGCT
>JBBDHI010000010.1:28401207-28413906 GCA_037177115.1 Craterocephalus stercusmuscarum | reverse complement strand
CATTATATGGATATATGCTGATCGCGTGTAAATATCAATATCGTCTGAAGGAGTTTGAGTTGCACCACAACTGTCTGTGTGAGTAAATGATCGTATAGCATGCTACAACATAGCTACAGGTTGGAAAATACCGAACTTCCCCTTTAATTACCCGGTGAACCCACATAAAAAAGCACATTTGAAGGTTAATTTTACAGTTTCAGCTGAAGTGATTTCAGATGTAGGAGGACAACCTCGAATGAAGAGGGGGAGTGAAGGATGATGGCGGGACCCTCACAGGAGGCAACGGGACTGTTTCTCCTTCCATAATGTCAGAGAGTGGAAGGGTCAATGCATGAACTGATTATCATCTCACGTAGATGACTGTGAGATCGATTACCTCCCTAATGGCACAGAACCTCATGCAAACGATCCTCATTATTTCCTTATTATGCTGCTCATCTATTATCAGCTGGAGCTGTGTGTGCTGGGGTTGGGTGGGTGGGAACAGTTTGTGCATCGTTGCAGAAACACATCACTTTTTTCTCTCTTAGAAAAACTGAAGTGGGGGTGGGGGTGGTGGGGGCTTGCTTGACTATCGCTCGAAGAAAGGCTTGGGTATTTTTCATGGTAAGTATGATTGTATGAATTATCGAGTGACATCTAAGTAAGCAGCATCTTTCGTTTTGGTGGGAGAAAAATATTTGTACATAAATTTTGCAATTTTTTGTTTCATAATTTTTAAATAATATATCCATACGTTTCCCCGGAAACCAGAAACATGTGCAGGGATTTGTTGAACTAAATGTTCGTATAAATAAATGTTCCACTTGTTCGAGCTTTTCATGGACGTGTCCAGATGATCCCACACTGCTTCACTTATGTCCAGGTTCTGGGGAAGGTTCAGTTCTCCATCAGACTTACTGGTGTTCACTCCGGTTCTTCTGTCGTTTAGCCTTCTCCCGTTTCCCTTCTTTAAGAATGACGTGATGACAGCATCTCCTCCATGTAACGAAGCTTCAGAGAACAGTAGATGGATCAACGGAAGGTCCAGATGCATTTCTCAGGTCCTGGTCCTGGTCTTTGCTGAACTCTTACAGGCATCACTTCCACGCCTGCATGTTCTTCTGCTTTCATCCTCCACTAGATATTCATGAAGCGTATGAGACATTTTACCTGTGACCAGAGGTGATAGTAGTTTCTGAGATCATCACATAGTCCGTCCTGTTTGATTCATTCTTTTATCTATGAGATGTCACCAGTATGTGCTGGTTTTCTGATTAAAACCAATGCTGTGACAAATTTTAAAGATATGATGCTGATGCTGGGTCACTGCGCTCCTCCATGTTTGTTGTTGATATCCAAGAACAATCACAGATTGTGCCAAATATAATACGCTGCACATACTACTGTGTTCACAGAGGTCCTCCTCAGTTCACCCTGCATGTTGGTCAGACTTCAGCTCCTGGACATATTTGTCTGAACATGCGTAAACGCAGGGAAAACTTACTGTCTTCATCCAGCAATGCATGTCCTCAGGGTGCACATCTGGTCCCCCGCTCACTGAATGTTTGCTGCAAGAGTAAATACGCAATAAGAGGATATTAGCTCCTCTGGATTATAGATGAGTAGATTTAAAAGATTAGCTCTCTAAATTCACAGGAAAGTCAACAGAAAAACAAACATATTTGTGTAAAATGATCATGAATCATTATGCAATAAATTCTGCTTCATCCTTAAAGGAAATGATGTAATTTACAGAATATTTTCTAACCTGACCGTCGATCTGATGACCCAGCTGCCGGAATCTGCACATCTGCACCTTTTTACATATTTTACTCATCCTACGAGCACCGTCCAGTTCAACTGTAACTTTCCCAGATTTCCCATTAAAGCACATCGTTAGCATCTCTGCTCACACTACTTTACATAAAACACTGACTTATTGTCCAATCAGATTCCCCGAAGCTTTTTTCTTCTGTTTAATTAGACGCTGCTCAGTTTTTTTGGGTCCTCTGAACTCTACGTGTTGTGGAGAAGTTGAGCCGACATCCAGACCCATTCTCAATCACGCTGGGCGTAATTTCTCTGCCTTGCCCCGATTGATACCTATTCTGCACCCTCATACCACAACTCTGGGGAAATCATGGAAGAGGCAGACCGGTGACAGAAAGATGCAACAAAAGAGACAATGATCGGATGAGATGCAGAAAGACACGACTAGTTAAATAAGCATCTACACACAGGCAGGTAAATAACCTCTGGAGTTGCCTGTGTTATTATATAAATGTATTTTTAAATGTGTTCAGGCCTCGTTTCAGTAACATAATGAGCTTTAACCATTTAGTGATTGTGTTGTTTTGTTTTTCTTATCTTAGATGCATCATTTAAACACTCAGTTTGTACATTTATAACTGACCAAACTAGCTTAATTATAACAAACTAAAGTGCGGAATTACAGAAACTTTAGTTGAATGAGTAAAATGTCAAAGACGACCAGCTGTTCTGAGTTTACTGATCACAGATATCATCCTAAGACTGTTGCACATTCCTGAACTGCTCTCGCGGAGAGAAACTAGAATTTCTTCAAGATCAGAGAGGAAGAGAGCTAAAGACCTGACGGGATCTTTGGAGGTCAGAGATGATGGATCGGGAAGGTGTCAGCGGTCAGACGCCACAGAGGAAGCTCCTGTATCAATACTGTAAGATTATCAGACTTCATGTAGAAAAAGGTTTCTACTTCCTTCCAGTCTGGTTTATTCCAGTTACTGTTCATCGATTTAAACAGGTCAAGTTTAATTAATCCCATATCGATTCAGAAACTTGTTTGATATTTTTTATTTGTTTCCTTTTCCAGTGACATCATTTTATATAAATTTGATCAATTATATGAGGCAGAACAATTAGAAAAAAACATATTTACAGAAATAAGAGAACATCTGATACTGACTTATTGTATCTGGTGGAGAGATGAATAATAAAGCATGGCGGCTCATTCTGTTTATTAGACCCAGATGATGCTGATTCTCTGCTGACCCAGAAGGTTCTGAATATAGCGGCGTACTGGGTGTACTGCTGGAGGTTCTGGGGTTTTCTCAGATGAGTCATTGTATGGCTTGATGGAGGTCTGCGCTCTGTTTGCATTAACCCTGCTTTATGCATCAGCTTCTCTCTTTATGACTCATGAAACATTAAAATGAAGTGGTGCACTCCACCATCTAAATCACAGGATCTAAACGGTCCTTCTAGCTCATAGTAAAAACAAATCATTGATCCCGACTTCTCCTTCCCACCAGTAAATGCACTGCGCCGTCACAGGTGTGGCTACTAAAAGCATTGACTCAACAGCACCACTCGATGGATTTGCCACCAGATGCAAGTGGTCAGAAGCCGTACATCTGAGCTGGTGGGACAAAGTTTGCTAGAGAGCCCACTAACACTGGGGTTAGCCTAACTAGCTCTGAGCCAACCAAGTAAAGATGGCTGCAAACTCCACAGAACCGACTTCCAGCCTCCAGGTCTAAACAAACACAGCATTTTTCACTAGTCTGTAAAAACCATTTGCTGCAGTACTGGATGGGCCATGAATGTCAAAACATTATAACCCCCCCCCCCGTTCTAGTTTTGAAATGTCGATGGGAAACTGTTGATGTTCTCTGTTATGGGGCAGAACAAATTATTTAAATGAGCTTTGCTACTGGTTGGGGAATCAACATGCTGGCAAATATCCAGTATGATGCATCTCTAGTGTTTCTCATGAGAGATGCCTTCAAAAAGAGATGATCATCAAAGAGATCATTTTATTCCAAGTTAAAAATGGAATGCAATTTAATAGATACATATAGAGATATGAAATAAATATATATGTGTGTGTGTGCGTGTATATATTAAAACTAGTCTAAAAACTAGTAAACAGTGATTAGAATTCCGGAAAACACCTGCCTCTCAGTGTGTTTGTTGGTGACTAAATGTGTTTTCTGCCTCCTTGCAGCAGGTGGAAGCAATATTTGGACGGTTAAGTTGTGATGTGTTTTTATAAACAGTGTGTTTGTGTGAGTGAGTGATTGCTCGCTGCTCTCCTTGTCTGCCTGGGGGGTCTTCCTGTTTTTCTTTTCCTTCTCATTAAAGTTTATCCATTTAGCTTCCAATGCAGTTCCCATCTCTGCAGAAATGCTGCAAAGCTCCATGTCTCTGAGTGACAGTGTGTGTGTGTGTGTGTGTGTCACACTGACTGTAATGTATGCAGACATACACACCACTGCTTCCTCTAAATTCAGTTTGCTGTTTTTTGTTGTGAATGTCCCAGCAGTCGTCGGTGGAGCTTACATGTATATTATCTGCTGTGTATGAAGGAGCAGAGCAGCTCGTTTCTGCAGCAGCTTCACAGCCAGCCGCTCGCTTCTTGATTCCAGGTCACTGTAACACCCTTCAAGCTTTAATGCTGCTGCTATTACCTTATCCCAGTAGCAGCCTAATGGTGGTTTCACATTTCTCTTGAGGCAGTCATTACCTTGAAACATTTCAGCCACCACCTTTACCTTACCAGTCCGCCCAGTAGGGATGTGAAGCAGACACTCCAGTGACCTCTAAGCAATTTGCGACCTGTGCACCAGAGCTGTGTCCTGGAGGAGTTTGCATGTGTGAGGCTGGCACTTTTAGAGGGAGGATTGATGGAGGAAAACATGAAGCTCATGATTTGCTGACTTCAGAAACCCCCCCCCCAGCTTTGGTCTTAAATAGATGCAGATATTCTTCTTTAATTGTTTGCACAGAACAGCGTTTACCTCCACAGCACAGGAACAATTAGTCTGAATGTGAAGTAGTGGCACTCTGAGGTTGATAATGGAAAAAGTTTAATTAGTGGTCTCGTAGACGCATCAGAACACAAAACAACTGTGAAGCTTTTAATTCCATCAACCACACGCCCACAGGACCTGAGTCCTGAGCCAGTGAGCACGTTGTACCGGCCGATGCAGACGGAAGGACCGCTGCTCTGCTGCATTACTCTTCCATGTCTGAAATGTCTGAAATAATCTTAAACTTAAACATGTTAATCATCATGAACGTCACATCATTTGGGGAAAATGTGCATTTTTCTCTGTATAAACATTGTTTATACTTGTGCCTCCAGTTTTGCAGGAACACATGTGTCTGCTTTACAGCACGAAGGCTGCTTTACAGCACAAAGGCTGCTTTACAGCACATAGGCTGCTTTACAGCACAAAGGCTGCTTTACAGCACAAAGGCTGCTTTACAGCACGAAGGCTGCTTTACAGCATAAAGGCTGCTTTACAGCATAAAGGCTGCTTTACAGCATAAAGGCTGCTTTACAGCATAAAGGCTGCTTTACAGCACAAAGGCTGCTTTACAGCACAAAGGCTGCTTTACAGCACATAGGCTGCTTTACAGCACGAAGTCTGCTTTACAGCACGAAGGCTGCTTTACAGCACGAAGTCTGCTTTACAGCACAAAGGCTGCTTTACAGCACGAAGTCTGCTTTATAGCACAAAGGCTGCTTTACAGCACGAAGTCTGCTTTACAGCACAAAGGCTGCTTTACAGCATAAAGGCTGCTTTACAGCACAAAGGCTGCTTTACAGCATAAAGGCTGCTTTACAGCACGAAGGCTGCTTTACAGCATAAAGGCTGCTTTACAGCACAATGGGAGGTGGTCTCTACATTCTGAGCTTTTACCTCTTACATTTACAGATATGTTCTCTTCTTTGACTGAAGAATGTCCACTTTACATTCAGGAAACTGAATTTATCTTTCTGATAACATCGTCAGTGTTTCTTTTCATGCTTGCACATATTTTTTAATTTATTTTAGTTTAGTTTAGGGCAGAATAACTGAAGCAGATAAATGCTTGAAATGAATCTGAGTCAGTCTGTAAGGAGCCGACCTGCTGATGGTCAGGAGCCTGTCATTTAATAATAAATGTGTGATGGTAAAATTGACTCCTCATTGGGCTGCTTTCAATAAATTAACTCATTAATTTATTTTTCCTCTATTTTTCTCCTCTGAGTCATGTCCACACTCAGCCAGGTGAGGAAGAGGACTTTAAGACCAAGAACAACATGCAAAGAGCTGCAGACCGTCTCCGGTTTTTGTACTTATGATAAGACCAGACAAGTGATTTTTTTTTCTTTTTCCAAGTAAATAACAACAGAACTAAATATTTATTTATTTATTGCACCTTTTTTTGGTGTGTCTGTCCCATGAATACATGGCAACAAAGCCAGTCTGTTGTAAGAGACCAACACACCACTCCTCATTTGTAAATCCAGACTGAAACTTCCTATGCAAAAGCAATGGTAATCTGCCCTTTAGAGCCCTCCATACCTAGGTAAACATAGGGAATAGTTTCATGAAACCTCACATTTTCTTTTATTTATGCAACTTTACATTCGGGGATTTGGAGAAGAACAGCATGGTGCATTTTTGCTGTGTCTATTTGTACAAATTCATTATTATTTATGGAAGAGACAAAGGAGGAATAGAAATAAGGTCTTTCAAAAACACTACATAGTCTCTTTCTCTAGGCTTATTTCTTATTCAAGGTCATGCTACATTGTCTCTGTTCCTCAGGACAAAACCGAGGCAGGATTATGTAAAGCCCAATGTGCACCGGCTGTAACCCTCCCTGTTGGTGTCTAAGTAAATCCACTAATGCAACAGTGAAATGCAGCATTTTTTCCGGACTTGTCCTGGCTCCTTGACCTTTAGTTTCTCATGGAGTTTCAGTCTATGGTTGTCTTCCCTGCAAAAAAGAGACTTAAGATCATAATTTTCCCCAATCCTTCATGTTTTTTTTGTCTGCTGTGGGTTTGGTCTGTCTGTCTGCATCTTCCATATTTCTGTCTAATTAGAGAGTGGTGCTCACGCAGCTCTGATCTCTCCATGATGTGTGGGCCCATACCATCTGTGACAGGACGTTCTTGCTGCAGACATCATTTGCTCTGTATCTGGGGTTATTGTTTGACGTGTCCCTACTTTGTGTGTAAACTGCTTGAAATGTTAAAGTGGTGTTTGCGTTAATGGAGAATATCTCCCATGAACTCTTATAGGAGATCTTTCCCCGACCTATCTGAGGCCTTGTTCCCTTTATGAGCCCATAGCGATCCCTTCACATGGCTTATATTTATGTTTTTTTTTAGAAAATAACTAAAATTTTAGTTTTGATATAAATGTACAAATGGTCTTTTCATTTTTAATATACTAAATACAATTTCAGCCATGACTAATATTAAGAAATATCCATTACATGCAGGCCATCTCATCCATTCTGGATTGTTTACATACTCAGAAGAAGTATTTGTAATATCCTCAGGCAAACTCTGCGTAATACCCCTGCTTCTCCTCGCCTCCCCTCTGTTAGATTTTGTGATGTCGAATCCATCTTTTTCTGTCAGGTTGGGAACTTTTCAGTGTTTGGCTGCGTGCGATCGATCAGCATGCATAATTCATAGTTAGTGGGTTAAGAGCAGCTCGGCTTCTCTTGCTGGGCCCTTTGATTTTCGTCTCTCTATCGGCCCCCCCGGGGGAGAGCTGCAGCCCCGTTGCTAAATCACTTCATGCACAGCCCTTATGTGTGGGTGCACACGACTATACACACAAACAAGCATTTGTGGACACACATCATCCCAATCTACCCAAGCGTGGTTGCACTGAAAAAGAATAAAAAGGTGTTACGGAAGCTGTTTGGAGCCTCAGACACAAACCCCTGCTGCTCTTTATCAATGCAGCTTTGTATCAGTATTATCTGTCAGCTCGGGTGGACTGTCTGACCCCTCACTGCTCCGCCTCACATACAGAATAAGACGCCCCACACAAAGCCTAAAGCCTGCAAAGGTTTATTTGTGACTTATTTTCTCAGCTGTGAGCAGAATTTTGGCTTTTTGTCATGTTAATTATAAATTCTCTGAAAAACTGCTGGTAAATCTAACCAAAGACAGTTACTAAGAAATCTGCTGTTTATGCAACATTCCGAGTTGAATGGGGTCTACATGTGCTGAAATAACTGGCTTCTTTTAGGTCAGGAACTATGTCTCCATCCCATTGTTCTTTGTCCTTTGGTCTTCAGTACTGAAGCTGAAAGGCAAGAAGGAGTGATAGGATAAGAAAGGAGGAGAGGAAGAGGAGTGAATAGAGGTGAAGATGAAAACTCTGAATCAGACTGAAAGACGGTTTGATGTTTTTGAGAGGAAGGCTGAGAGATGAGGGTGAAGCCCTGAGTTCACACGACCGCCTCAGTTCGGATACCGGATGTTTACTCGTGTGGATGGAGAACACTATTCACGAGAATAAAACGAGGATCAGTGACATATCCGTCCATGATAAAAGCTATTTCAGCAGCAGATCGACTCCATCGGGCTTCGGTTAGTAGGCTACCTGCTCTTACCTGACGACTTTTAGTCCTGTTAGCTAAATAACGATATCTGTCAATGAGCTAACTAATGTAGCTCCATTTAATGAGTCCAGACTGCCCGTCTCCTCACCTTCACCTCAAGATCTGATGAACCGGTTAAACGCAACACGTAATTCACGAAGCATCTTCGAACGTGGAACTGTCGAAATGGACATTGCTGCACACTTGTTCAGGTTTTAAAATCTATATGTGCAAAAGTATGGAGGACCAGGAGTCATCGGAAAAGCAGTACAGCATTTTCATGCTGATTAATTGTGAAACAAAAGTATGTAATTTCAAATTCAATAATTAAATAATATAAAAATTGTTGAATTTGAAATTATATTTAGTAAAACATATTTTTATTATCTAAATCTTTGTGTCTCTAATTTTATTATCTAATTTAAATGATCTTTTAGATAACAAAGATACTTATTATCTTTTATCTAACTCTTTGTAGATGTTTTCAGGTTCTTGGCACAAACAGACATAACTCATTATGGAAAAGTGGAATAAGAGCTATAAACAAATACGGGTTACAGCTGCATAAATGTTTCTGCCATCTCAGAAACCGGTGGACAAAAGTCTGTGTAGGTTGTACCCATTTCTTCTTTTTTTTTTTTATGCAGGTTGATGGTCAACATTCTCAGACGGAGGTTAAATGTGGATCTCCTGAGTGGAAATCTCAATGCCTCTTTCACCACCACCACCACCCCTCCAGATTGCTGTTGCAGTATTTGATGTGTTGGAAAGGAGCTCAGACCCTTTTAAAGGATTTTTCTTTACCGTTATTTGATCAGACTTTCCTACTGTTAAGTCTGTTAAAACCTTGTCACTACAATGCAACAAACAGTATTATAACACAAAAACAGTTCGACTGATTCCGGCAGCAAAACTCAACCATCACAAAGTGACATTTTAGTATTCACCAGAAAATGAGCAAATCTTCGGTTGCTTTAATTGGTCGGTTGGACAAACCTTTTTCATTTTGTTTCCTACTGTCTCTCTCGTAAATTGTCTCAGCCCTGTTCCCGTTATGTTGCAGGAGCTAATAACTGAGCTGACAGCTCTCGTTCGATTCGGAGCACAATTACCACCAGGCTAGCATACAGCTCAGGCGTCACGCACCGCTATCAGACCCCCTCTTGCTTTCTCTATCGCTCTCTCCTGACCTGTCACTCTGCAGCTATCAAGGTGGTTTCGTTTCTCACCCCTCTCTAAATATATCACCCCCCTGCTTGGTTGCTTTGTCATCCATCTTTTGTCATTTTCTTTAACCTCTCTCCTCCCATCTCCGTGTTCCTATATTTTTCTCTTTAGAAACATTCCACCAATTCATCCTTTTCTTTCTAATATCTGGCCTTTTAGCTTAGATAAAGGTAGATAAAGTGTAACCGATGAGACCCAGGCTAGGTCAACTGGGAGGAGTGTGTGTGTGTGTTTGGATGTGTGAGTTAGCCTTGGTGAGGATAAGATGGAAAATGTGCACTTTTTTTCTGTTTGTGTGTTTTTGCTCGATGTCCCACGGACCATTGATACTGATTGATCTATAAGTTAAAGTCAGTCAGTCAGTATTCTGGATCAATACCATTATCACTTCTTCTCTCTGAGGACAGCCGAAGCCGTTCTCAGGACCGAGTTCAATTGTCTGGTCTTATCTGTGTCTTTCATCAACTGTCAGCTGAATAACGGAGCTCATGATGAATAGTGCCGGTGCCACGTGGAGCTATATGAGACTAGCATGACAAACACTGGGTGCATGTGTGCATGCGCTTGCTATAAATGACCTTAAGCTGGTGTTTTGTCTCCATTGCCTGGCTCGGATCTTTTAAATCGCTGACCCACCCTCCTTAATTACACTGTTAAAGACTCAGTCTCATTAGTAATGTGAGGGTCTCCTGAGCAAAGACATTAGCCGAAAGGGGTGTGCCAAGAATTCATCAGGGTGAAGGGAGGAGATGGAAGAGGGATTACGGTAAGGCAGGGGCTGGGAGGCGCCTGGAAACTAGCAGCTGAGTGAAAATTAAAAAGAAAAGCAAACTCTTCTTGGCTGCAGAGAACTGATATAAGCATTGTTTAAATGTGAATCAAGTGCCTGAAACAGCCCTCATGCTAAGCTGTCTGAAGCAGTCAAATAGCAGCTTTAGGTTAAATCAATCATTTGGCCTCAGCTTGAGGTAAATCTGAAAGTTAGTTAGCATGTTAATGAAAATAAATTTCATTTTTTCTTTTTATGGAACCAAAGAGGAATATGTAAATAGAAAATGATATTGGTCCAAGAATAGAGCCCAGGGGAACTCCACATGAAAGAGGAGCTGCTAAAGAAGCAGATTCTCAGAGGCTTACAGGGAAGCTGATAGGTAGGACCTAAACCAGAACAGTGCTCCAGGAGACTGTCCGAATCCCACGAGTCAGTAGCTACCCTGAGATCTGAAAATAAAAAAACTACTACAATATTAAATTTCGCTCTGGGATTAATAAAGTATTTTTCATTTCATCATTAAAAACTTTGTAAAGTGTGATTTCTGTGCAGTGAAGAACTTTAAAACCGGACTGGAACCTTTCATTTCCGAAAGTCTGCAGCTGCACAAAATCTCTCATTTGTGGTATTTTCTTACAAAATAGATATTTAATTATATTCTGTTTTCTAGAGAAGAGAAGTCAGTGATATCACCACTAAAGGTAAAGACGACAGGTGAGTGGAAAAACTGTGAAGAGGAAGAAAAAGGAAAGCAGAATGGATGGATGGATGGATTTTCCCTGCTGGGGTCTGGCAGCTAAGAGAAAGAAAGAAAAGTAAAAGAAACCACTTTGGTTTGAAATGATTTAGATATTTTTGGTGTGTGTTAATCAAAGAAAGTTGAAGTTGTTAGGGGGGCAAAACATATCAGGAAGACCCCACTGTGCAATAAAACGAGTCGTCATTGATCAGTCTGAGAAACTGCTGAAACTGTTGTGATTGTAACTCGAGCCTGAGGTGGTTCATTTGGAAGATCAATTGTGTCATAAAGAGAAAAGGCAGAAAGCTGCAAATGGTTTCCCCCTCGCTTTTATTTCTTGTTTTTTTGGCTTCCGTATCGATATAGATGACGAAAAGAAAACACAATTGTTGCACTATTTCAACCCATAAAGACTCATGAAGCACCCTGAACAGATGATTGCTGCGTGTTGCTGCTGTTTCTACACAGGGCGGCCATGTTGGATTTGTAAGCTCTGAGTACTTTCGTAGTTTTTGCCTTAATCTGCATTTTAGTTTCACTTCTTTATTCTTGATTTTAAATGTGTCCAACATTTCTCAGAACCGTGATAAATGACCACAATGACTGCCGAGGCTTTCCAGTGACAAACCAGATGAGTTTTATTCTTAGGAAGGTCTGGGGATATAACATGCTCTCCTTCACGTTTAAGTAAAGCTTCTCTTAGCTTAAGACTGTTAACATTATAATGCAAAGCTATTACATCTTTGCCTGTGTAAGGTCTTTCCTGTATGTCTGGCTGACTTCTTTTGGTGTTTTTTAAACATTCTCTCTGGCCTTTTTCACACGAGTTTCACTTCATTGTTTCTAATTACAGTGTCCTCATAAAGTTCCCAGCAATCCTCAGCCATTCAAAGCAAACACCAAATAGAGGGGAGTCAACGCTGCATCAGTGCTTCTCAAACTTTTTCTGGACATCTGACATGAGAAGTCTGTAACTTCTCCTGTTAAGATGGTCGCTACTCCCGGATCTGTGATGGACGAAGACGGAGCCAGTGAGACTATTTCGGGTCCGATATCTGACTTCAGGGCGTGTTCTTGTTGCATTTTTGTCTGGAAACTGGAAAGTCCGACATACAAATCAAACGCACTCTCATTCCACGGTACTTCTTCATAAATTGGTGCACTACTGCCACCTGGTGGTCTGGAGTGTGGGTCAGAATGTTTCCACAAGCCCCAAGATGCCAAAACATTAGTCTCTTTGCTAAATGTTCCCAATCCCACGCACCCTGCTGTAGTATTAAACTCTGTATTATCTGATGTTGCTGCTGATCCGGGTCCAGGTGCTTTCTCAGACCTTTTCCTTTGGACATCTGATGTGCAGAGCATGTTGCTGTTGCAGGTTATTTTGTAGCTGTATCCTCTCTTCTGCCTCTGAAGTTACTTTGTTAGTTAAAGGGAACGTATCATGCAAAATCCACTTTTTTAAGCCCTTAAATACCTGTTTTTGTCTTTTTCGAGCGTTCTGGAGTGCCGAAAAGTGTAATTCATTCACTTCCGGTGCAGCATATAAATCTTATTATTCTTTTTGGGTCATATTTTTCAGTCTGTTTAGTTT
>JBBDHI010000010.1:28244919-28255616 GCA_037177115.1 Craterocephalus stercusmuscarum | reverse complement strand
GATTTTGAATAGAATATAAAAATACACTAAATAAATAAAATTTAAAATATGATTAAGAAATAAAAAAGCATCAGTGTGTATGCTATGGAAGTGAATTGCTGTATGCAAAAACACATGGCTCTTATTTCTTAATAATTCATGCATGAAAGGGTTAAGCCTAAATGTGGAAAACATGACACAGCAGCCAGACCATCATTCTGCGACTATAATGCCAAGACAAGTTGAATGTTGAAAAAACTCGATCTTTTAACAAATAATCTATTTAAATATCACGATACAAAAAAAATGCAATATTTCTGATTTTGTTTTTTCCCACCCCTACAATTACCCAGATTTAAAATTCTAAAGCTTCCCAGTAATATTTGCTATTCTTCTGACAGAAGACAAATATCATGCTGTCGTTGAAAGATAACTTTTTACAATCCACTGCGTTTGGCAGAGGAGTTCAGATCAGCATGACAGCGGCTAATCCCGTCTTCCCCTCCTCTAACTTCCCTGTGCAGAGGCATTGAACAACTTCCAGGAGCGGCTGACGGAGTTTGAACGGGAGGAAATCAACGACTACGCGGAGATCTGGTTCTTGGGTCTAAGCTCCCAGAAAATTGAGGGTTGCCAAGGAGCACAGCAGAACTCTGGATACGACGATGAGCATGGAAGCTACATCAGGGTAACATATTAGATGATGCATTAAGAGCACCAATAGAGATTTTACTCCATTACTCCAGCTTTTAGGTGCAGATTACCCTTAGTTTTATTATTTAATGCTTATAATTTGTCAGGCTCGACTTATTTTTGACCGTAGATGTATGGACATTACGCACAAACATGATTAAAAATAATATTTCATACCATCTTTATAAGATTTGCAGGGTTTCAGTTTTCCACAAGTTTTTCTCACTCCATTTAACAGCTCCTCCACAACCTGCATGCAGACGTATACAGTACAGATACACAACATATAGTGCTTAAGCACACGCTTTCACGCCGCTTAGGCTGAAATGTTTGGGATCCGGTGCCTCTACATGACCTTAATCTAGCAGCTGCATGCATGGAGCAACTGTGGAGAACAGCTGAGTTTATTGTTTGATAAACAATAAAGTGCGCTGAGGTTACAAACCTGCAGCGGCAGGCTTAGCCGTCCTGTTTGAGTCAGACAGCTGATTGACAGTTGTGTGTCAACAGACAATATGCAGTGAATCAGCTTTTTAAGGCTGAGTGACTGACTATTGTTTGGACTCTCACATGCCTTTTGATGCTCATCTCACGGCCACAGCTTTGACTGACAGTAGCAGCGAAGCTGAGGAGAGCATACGGCTTATGTAGCGCCGCAGGCCTCGCGCCACTTTGTAAACATGATGATATCATGTTTCACTTGAAAACGATGAAAATTGTTTTGATTTTGTTGTGTATTTTGTTGTCACTGTTGGAAATATTTGCTCCTCCTGCTGTCTTCCAGGTGCTACACGACCACATCGCTTACAGGTTTGAAGTTCTTGAAGTGATCGGGAAAGGCTCTTTTGGGCAGGTCTTGAAATGTCTGGACCACAAGACCAACGAACTTGTAGCCATTAAGATGATCCGCAATAAGAAAAGGTGAGAGATTGGATTTCATTTTATTACTCTGTTGACCCTTGTGTCTTCTAAAACTCCAGCCGGTGTAAACGTGCTTTTAAGCGCGTGTTAGAGCTTGCTACACTAAAATGCAAGGAGTCAACTTCTGGCATTTATTCGTGATCTGATGGCCAGTTGTGAGGTTTTTCCCACATGGCTGCGCCATGATCGTTTTACATTTTAGGAGTCTGCCAATCCGCTGAGACCAGATTTAGCCTGATAGAAGTCAGCCTCCTGGTGTTAGCTTACCTTTCCTTCCTCACTGAGGATCGCAGCGGCTGCAAATGCATGAGTTCTGTTAGATGCAGGAGCTACTTCAATTATGCAGAAAACAAAATGGGTGCAAAGTGTCACGGCTTGGTTTTAGGAGAGCCTTTTGCCCTGTCAGATGGCTATCTCAGTAGTAACTCTTTAAAGAAGGATTGTGCACAGTTGCCATGAAGAATTATCACAAGATTTTGTTTTTGTTTGTCTTTGATTTGGACTATCAGTTTGTAATTCTGGCCCAGCAACACATGGACATGTAAACATGAAAATTATTGGAATTTCAGTGTCTATAACTTGTATATTTGTCTGTAGGTTTCATCACCAAGCTCTAGTTGAGCTGAAGATCCTGGATGTAATAAAGAGGAAAGACAAAGACAATCTTCACAATGTCATCCACATGAAGGAATACTTTTACTTCCGAAATCACCTTTGCATCTCCTTTGAGCTTCTGGGGTCAGTATGCATGCAAACAAGCCGGCCTCCTCAGAGCATTATAAGCACTTTGCTGAATAATTGATCCTTTAATCAAAGATATTCAAGGTGTGTCACCTTTCCAAGGTACAAAAGCTGGGTGAGAACACTGCTCATGGAAGCCAGGCCTAGCTTATCTCTAGTTCTACTTTTACATATCTGTGCTCTCTCAGGAGTTAAGTGATTACCTGTGCACAGCATCTCTATAAAAGCCATCTATGTTTGAGTATAGATCGCCACCAATATCTATTTGAGGGGAGGTGGGTTTGTGTATCACTCTGACTGAATGACCTTTAGGGGACGTCTAGGACTGGCACCTTGTCTAACATTACTGTCACTGAATCCTTTAGTTAAGGCCTTGATCAGGGCCCTATCTCTTACCCCATCTTGCTTCATGGTGTGAAGGATCCAGTTACAACCTCTGAAGAGGTTTATGCTTATCACAAGCAGCAATAAATAGCAGGAGGATACTCCTCAATGTATCTGCCGTCCTGTGAATGTGAGCACAATCAGATAATTTCTCAGTATGCGACATACATTCAGAGGATGTGCAATCATGGGTGTTAAGTTTTGGATATTTTATTTGTGGAACATGACATATTAATGTTGTGCATATCTTTATAAGTGTTTTTCTTTTTAGAGAGCTTGCTCAGTGATATGCTCAGTGTAGCCATAAATTTTCTTCATAAACTTATCACACATTTTACTTTGTCTCCATCGACAGGGTGAACTTGTATGAGCTCATCAAAAAAAACAACTTCCAGGGCTTCAGTCTCGCTCTGATCCGTCGCTTCGCCCATGCACTTCTCAGGTGTCTGCAGATGCTGCACAGGGAGAAGATCATCCACTGTGACCTCAAACCGGTATACAGTTCTTCACATCTAGAGTACATAAAGATGCTTTGAAATGAAGCTAATGATGGAACTGAGTGACACAAACAAAATTTACAGTCCAGACATTTGTAAAGATGAATGAGGACTAAGCTCCCTCTTGTGGACATGGCGGTACTGCAGTTCTACTAAACGACAGGAGAGTTTCTTAATGCGTTTGTTTATGCTTTTACAACAGGAGAACATCCTCCTGTCTCAAAGAGGGCCGGGGAACATCAAGGTGGTCGACTTTGGATCAAGTTGCTATGAGCAACAAAGGGGTGAGAGCACAGAGATGACATGTTACTAGGGTTGCAATATTATGGGAGTTTTCAAAGCTGGAAACTTTTTATGGGAATTTGCAGGAATTTATGGAAATTTACTGTAAATTTACCAAATTGCAGATTTATTCCCTTAACAGGAATCTAAATATATTTGAGTAAAATATTTTGCAGTATAATCTTGGCTAAAACAAACAGACTTGATACAAGCAAACTTGAATATGTATGCCACTTAATCACATGCACACAGCACACTGCTGTTTTAAAACAAGTTTCTGAAGTGTCATGATTTTTTAACTTGTTTTATTTTGCATCAATGTCTACTTATGCCAAAACAAAATCTTTAATTTGAGATTGGATAATATACAGTTTGTTGGAAATATCCTCAAATTCCAGTTAATTACCATAAATTACTAATAATTACCAATAATTCCCATAATTCCATTGTTTCCACTCTGCAATATTTCCAGATTTCCCCATTTCCATGGGAGTTTTCTCAAATCAACCAGAAATTTTCCACCCATTTTGCAACCCTACTTGAAATTCCTTTTTTTTTTTTGCAGTTGCCAGAAATTTTGTAGCTTATAGTCTATTTCAATCTCTTACTCCTCTATTTTCACCTCCTGTAGTGTACACCTACATCCAGAGTCGCTTCTACCGCTCTCCGGAGGTCATCCTGGGCCACCCGTACAGCATGGCCATCGACATGTGGAGTCTGGGCTGCATCCTTGCAGAGCTCTACACCGGCTATCCTCTCTTCCCCGGAGAGAGTGAAGTGGAGCAGATAGCTTGCATAATGGAGGTAGGATGTGCAGATTAAATGTGTGTTTATTTAAGTTTTTAAGTGTTCCATGCTTGAATGAGCCCTGATATTATTCCTCTTCCAGGTTCTTGGAATGCCTCCAAACGATTTTGTTCAGTCAGCATCAAGGAGGAAGTTGTTCTTTGGTGAGATTTTTTACCTCACTTCATAATAAATATGTATGTAAAATGAAAGAGAAAATGTATTTGTATAAAGGAAAAACTGAAAAGAAATAAATGATATTGCTTCAGGATTCAGGGGTTGGAAGTTCAGTTAATAAATCCTGACTCTAGAAGTCTGTACAGAGAGTAATCACACAAGTCATGAAAATGTTGGGAGCTGCACCAAGACCTATAAATACATGGCTGATATTAGATTATGAATGAACAACTTTAGAACTTTCCAGGGGGTAAAGTGAGTGTATGTTGACTCTCTGTAGACTACGCCCAGTCAGTTAAGTTATACTTGTATTTAATGTGCAGATTCCAAAGGAAACCCGAGGAACATCACTAACAGCAAGGGGAAGAAGCGTAGACCCAGCTCTAAGGAACTGTCGGCTGCTCTCAAAACAAACGATCCCTTGTTTTTAGATTTCATTCAGAGCTGCCTTAGGTATGTTTAACCAGAAATTCTGTTTACTGTTTTATTCTCAGATCCAAAACTAGTTGTTTGGATTAATTCATGTGGTAGGATTAAAAGTTTTTCTGTGCTTTTCAGTTGGGATCCAACTAAGCGTATGACTCCAGATGAAGGGTTACAGCACCAGTGGATCCTTGAAGGGAATTTCAATAAAGTCCGATCCAGAACCAAGCCTACAGTCAAGAAGAGCACAGACAGTCCAACCAGCACAGACAGACAAGTTAACAACAAGTCGGGTAAGAGTGGAACTAAATCATGCATAAAAGAAAAAATAAAAAAGCACCAAAATTTTGCACATGAGCTAACATCGCATGTTCCCTGCTTCCATCGTGCAGCAGAAAAGGATAGCTCTGGATGCAACAGCGACGACAAGCTAAGCAGAGACAGTTCAACAAGTGGAACAAAAATGGCGTCTGCCGAGCGCCTGCGACCCATCGGGGCCTCAGCAGAGGAGGAAGTGTGTGAGAGCGGAGGCAAGCGCTCCACAGATGAGCATGGAAGCAGCGGAGAGAGGCCCATTCACATCATCATCAAGCCTCAAGATGAAATGGGCTCTGACAGGGATGACAGTGAGGAGCCGCCTCAGTGTTAGCATCCTCGCCGTCTCTTACATGGAATCATGCTGCATTCATGGCAAGTGGGAACTGAGAGTGTTCAAGCCGGATGTCTGGGAAAGCTGCATTTTTTTGACTCTGCACTTGCAGAAAGTGAAAAGATTCTCTCTGTTATATATTGTTGTAACATTTTAGATAAGTGAACAGTTCCCACGTGATGCGAACGAAAGTCTGAGACACGCTTATCATCAACACCTTCTATTCATTCTTCTAAGTGCACAGTCACAGTGTATTATTTCTGTTCTGTGAAACATTGTAAAGTCAGTCAGCTGCTGAATTTTTTATTGAAATGAAGTCATTGCAGAAACGGTCACATCTGAGTCACCAAACATCCACGTGTTTGTATTTACAGCGCAGCATCAACACTTGCTGCCATTGTCTCCTTTATTATTATTTCTTGAATAAAATCTTTGCTGTGCATTGAAAATCACATTTAGAGATTTTAACTTCTCGGTTTGCATAATTTAAAAAAAACGTTTAAAAAAAACTAGTGCATGGTTAGAAAAGTTACCACAGCTGTTGTTGTGCTTTCTTCTTTTCTTGTAGACATTTTAGCCTCATTTTGCTTTGGTAATGGTGAAGGATTTGCAGGATTGAGTGCAATAACGGCAGAGCCAAATGTTTTTAATGGCAACAACAAATAGCTGTCACACAGTTTTTATTTGTAAAATGAAGTTAATGGCAAACAGTACTGATTGTTAATTATTTCCTCTATTTATTGTGGAAAATCTCTGAGTCTGTTTAATAATTGTTTTAAAAAAGTTCATTCAGCAACCATGAAATGTGTATTTATATTAGAATTTACTGTATATATTTCTGCTGTAATTTCTTATACATGTGTACAACAGAACATATTTTAAAATTTGTTGAGGAAATAGACAAGGTTTTACTTGTTGTGCTGTTATGTATGGAGATATTTTGTAAGTCTTTGTTGTTCTCTGTACTTTTTATATTAGAAATCAAAAGACAATCCTAATATTGATAGTTTGTGCCTTGCAGTATTAGAAATCTTGCACTTTATTATTGTGTGTAAACCTGAAATAGAAACTGCTGCATACTTAGCTGATGTGATTTGGACTACCCTGCCAGGATCTGTTTTGTCTGACAAAAAGATCATGAGATATTATATTGCCTAAAGAAACTATTAACTGACTTTTTATAACTAATCTTTGTAGAGATTCAATCTAGAATAAAGAAAATTGAGAAAATACGACCTCACAACGTATTAGCTAAATGAACTAATAGAAGATGGATTGTAGCTATGATATGAAAAATGAAGAAAATTAATTTTTAAATTTAAAATGAAATAAAATGTTTCAAAAGTAGTGTGTTTTTATCGTTCCCTTTTTATAACCCTTTAATTCTTTCCTTACACTATGATTTTTTTTTCTTCGCTTTCTTGGAATGGGAATTTTTAGAGCCCTTTGACTTCCACTGTGAAAACCACTATACTGACAAGTAACTGGAGAAATATTTTTTTTACAAAACATAATAATGTATTAAATTGTTTATTAAATTGCTCCAGCCAGTTTGTTGAGGGACAGACAGAGACTGACTGGACTGGTCAGGAGGGTCAGTTCCCTCCGGACTCCTCTCTGGACTGCATAGAGGAGGTGGTGAGAGTAAAAATTGAATCCTTCATGGTCAACACCTCTCAACCCTTGCCCCGGACTGTGTGGCCCCTCAGCAGTTCCTCAGCAGCAGGAACCCAGCTTGCAAAATGTAGGACTACCTCAGGTCATTTAATTCCTTCGACACAAGTATCACCAGCTGGTGTTAATATTTGAAGTAATTCATACCGGTAATATTAATCCATGATATCCGTATGATATGCATTAATGCTCGTAGTGTACTTTTCATTTATTTATTCAGCTATATTGTATTTTCACATTCCTACTGTTTTTATATTTTTACAGTTTCCTATTTAGTTTATATTTTAGCCGTTTTATCTTTTTTTCCTTTATTGCTAGAACATGGTAATTTACAAAATAAGTTAATTTATGAATAAAAACAATCTTATTGATTGTAAACCTGCCAATTCTGTAAAACTTTGTTTTGTTTATATTTGGGCTGACCGCTTGCCGTAGTCGGAAAGATGGCGACCTTAGTGTTGGTTAGCCGTCCTGCGTTTGTCCTTCCAAAGATTTCAAGTGAGTAATATTACAACTACAGCTAGGGTGTCTTTAAAATATATGTCTAGCTGTTTATTTGAGTATATATTTATATTTAAATGCTGCTTGATTACAAGCAAACATTTAAATTGCACACTCGACAGGAGTGACCTTGCTAACATGTTTGGCTAAACACCCGCTAGCAAAGGCTGCTACATTTAGGTCTGGCATCGTTAGCTGCGAAGTGCCTGCTTTACTTTGTTATTGACCGAGTGAAAGGTCAGTTGTTAAATCTGTTTGAGCTGAAAGGCTGTTACAAAACCAACCCATCTGCAGCTCCTCCAAATATGAATAAAGGACACGAAAAGGCTTAAACGTATTAGTTCACAGCTAGCGCTCCGGCCGCAGTTCTTTAACGACGTTGTAATGCAATATTTATATGCATTTGTAAGCATTTTTGGTTGCTTAAATGCTGCATTTTATAATTTAAATGGGATAAACTGCATTTTTTATGAGACAACTATTTAGAGCGGTGGTTCGCAAACTAGTTATGGCAAGCTGGGCCCAGGTAGGCTAAGTAAAATCATCGTTTCGGCACCTCAAGCGAATCATGGACACATTTTAAAAGTGCTAATTGACTAATGGGCATCATTGTTGTCAATGAAAAGACGAACCACTGATTTAGAGGGTCCACAACTCTGATTATTGCTTTCTATGTCAGCATCATTAGATGGATGGATGGCGATAGATGGAGAATTATGGTTTGCAGCAGCAGAAAGTATTAAGGCAAACAATGACTCAGATTAATTAACCAAGTAACATAGCAAGCAAATCATCCACCTATATATATGCAAAATGATAAAACAAAATCTTCAGATTCAAATACAACATCTACAAATCACATGTGTTAAAAGAAAACATTTCTGAAAAATAAGATCTACAAGTATCTAAATATGAAATTATGTGCATTAAGCATAAATGTAAACAATATGCAAATACAAAATAAGTAAAATAAAATAGATACATGTTGTATTAAAGTTGATAGCTGAAAGCACTGTGTGTGCATGAAAACTTTTTTACTCCTTTTTAGTATTTGCTAAGGTTTGTATCTTGTATTCGAAGTGCATTTATGCAGTTTGTGAGTGAATCGAAGACACTTCGTCCACTTTAGTTATGTTTTGTTGAACACCAGCTGATGTCTTATTTTCTTCTCCTCAAAAGGCAGCTTCTCCCCTGCAGTGTTAGCAGCTGCCTCTGTCACCACTGTCCAGCAGAGGAAGCTGCACAATGCTGTCATTCCCAAAGGGAAAGGAGGACGCTCATCTTCCAGTGGAATAGCAGCCACAGTTTTTGGTGCCACGGGCTTTCTGGGCCGATATGTGGTCAACAGGCTGGGTGAGTCAATGAAATAACACACGGAAAAGCATTAAGTTGCTCTCAGATTGCAAAGACTGTTACCGGTGATAAGTCAGGCAGCAGAGTTGGATGTCTGTCCTGTGATGTTGCAGGTCGGATGGGTTCGCAGATTGTAATTCCTCACCGCTGTGATCAGTATGATCTCATGCACTTTAGGCCCATGGGTGATCTGGGGCAAATCATTTTTATGGTAAGATGTATGTAAACACATTTACTTTTCAGAGATGATGCTTTATAAAGTGTGTAATTATTCCAACATTTATGCATGTTTTTCTTTTTTCTTTTTTTTTTAGCCTTAAAACAATCGATTGTTGATCTTCTTTGTTCTTTCTGTGTAAAAAGGAGTGGGACGCGAGGAACAAAGACTCCATCAAACAGGCTATAGAGCACTCTAATGTCGTCATCAACCTAGTGGGCAGAGAGTGGGAAACAAGGTACACCAGTCTGTAAAATCTCTGTGTGAAGCTAAATTCTGATTTAAGATGGATTTTATACGTCTCTTTGTTTACTCTTATTTATTTTTATTGTAGAAACTTTCGTTTTGAAGATGTCTTCGTGAACATCCCTCAGCAGATTGCCAGGGCAGCAAGAGAAGCTGGCATCACAAAGTTCATCCACATGTCACATCTTAATGCTGATATCCGTAACCCATCTAAATACCTCAGGAACAAGGTGGGCGGTGTTTCCCTGTGTATTACACACACTTGTCCTTATTATTCTGCTAACTTGCATGCTAAGCAACTTATCTGTACTTTGACAAGTAAAAAAAAAAAAATCTAAAGTGTGTATATGAAGTTTATCGTGTTTAATGTTCTCAGGCCGTAGGCGAGACGGCGGTACGAGATGAGTTTCCTGATGCCATCATCATGAAGCCCTCTGAGATGTTTGGGAGGGAGGACAGATTCTTCAACTATTACGCAAGTAAGGAAGCTCGTCTCTGTGTGTTGCAGTTTAATTGCTTTTAAATTCAGTAACTGATATAAACACAGCTTTTGGCCTCTTGAGTGTTTCATTGTGTTGAAAATGTCCCGTTTGAAGAATAAGAAAATTCTACATTAACTTAAATCCTGTTTCCAGACATGCGCTGGTTCGGCAACTCTATCCCTCTCATTGACCTGGGGAAGAACACCGTGAAGCAGCCTGTTTATGTAAGTTTATCACTTTGTTTTTCACTTTAGAAAAAATATAATCCACACATCATTGCTCAGATTGTCACAGTTTCACTGTCATCTCTGTAATGTGTGGATTAAATCTCAACCACACTTTTAACTGCAGCCAAAACTGATTACTCAGCGTCCTCTCTGGGATGACTCAGTTTTTGGTTGGCATTTCATACAGAAAAGTTTTAATGCCATATTCATGGGCCTCTTCCAGTTAGCAGCTTATTTACATTGTAAACTCTTTCAACAAATGTTTTTGAAGGTGTACTCTGAAACAAACCCATAACTGTGGTTCACACAAAGATGCAGAGTTCGGTTTATTTAAATTTATTCAGACCTCCTGGATATTAAAGAAAAACAAATGTCTAAAAAAGGAAAATGCAGAAGCCAAAGCTTAATTCCACTCCCAATGCAAAATATTTGAACAACATTAGAAAACTTACCAGTGCTGTAAAT
>JBBDHI010000010.1:28129985-28149835 GCA_037177115.1 Craterocephalus stercusmuscarum | reverse complement strand
ATGAAAATGAATAAAACATCTCTTATGTCTTGGTCATCATGAGAGTGGCATCTTTGGGCAAATCTACAAATGCAAGATGGACTCTGATGTTTATTCATGTTCTCCATGTGATAGATGAAGCTGAGCAAGTTAGCTCTGTACTTGCATAACCCCGAAATCCATCAGCGGGCAGGGAAGAAATAAAAGGCTGTGAGAAAACAGATTCAACAACAAAATATGCTTCAAGCCACATATCAGAGGAGAGTAACAGGGGTGCTCCTGACAACAACTCCCCAGGCCCTCAGTGCAGTTTAGTGTCTGTAGCAACACAGAGATGAAAGCCCATCTTCCAGTTCCATTACCCTCTGATGACAGTTGGCGCAAAAAAGCTCAAGTTCGAGGTAAGAAATGTTTTTTTTTTTATTATGTTTTAATAAATCCTTCCACAAATGGTAGATATAGAAAGGTAGAAATGGGTGGAAAGGGGAATTAATAAACACAAGAGTACAACTAATGGAAGCCAATTACCCAATTTTGATATTAAAACTTAGAAAGAGAGGCAACTAATGGAATGTTGAAAGATCTCCGAAAAATCAAATGAAAGGCTTTCTAACAAATGAAAGCGCAATACAAAAAGGATTGATATTAATAATAATAATAATAATAATAATAATAATAATAATAATACAATAAATCAAAATAAGAACAAATTTATTCATGTTTTTGCTCTTATTGGCAGTTTACTTCAAAGAGCACAAAATAATTTGAAAAAAAACAAACAAACAAAAAATATGCTGTCAGTTTTTTCATTTTGTGTGCTGATTAATCACAGTGTGTGTGTGTGTGTGGTCATTCTTGAGGAATTACAATTATTAACAACTGTCATTTTCACTGTTTTAGCAGATAATTGTCACTCCAGGTTCAAAGCAAATGTTTATATAAAAAATCTGATTTTAGTGTCATTCAGATTCCCCCATCACCTCATGAAAGCCACTAAAACCCTTCAGTGATGTTCATGTCCACGATGTTACATAATCAGAAAAATGGTCCCTGATCTTTATTTGGACACCAGGTGGCAGAAAAGACGAGTTTTAATGTTGAATCTAATTTTTATTCTTTATCCTGATGATTGATTGAGGTTTATGAGTAAATTTAGAATAAATCTGTTCTGCCTGGCATTCATCTGTAATAACATTCACATTTCTGTTAATCGCCTTTATATCCCTCTTTTTGTCCTCCAGAGTGAAATCTTCAACCTGGTGCCAGAGGAAGAGCGTGGCGTGACCATCGCCGAAGACAGCAACGACATCTACATCCTGTCGGGGGAGCAGCATCCCGAGCAGCCCAGCCCCCCGTCCTCGCTGCTGTGCACGGGAAGCGTCGGCGAGCAGCGCTCCTGGCAGACGGAGAGCCTACCCGTGTCTCTGGCCGGCCACGAGTCCTGGGCGCAGGTCGGCGCCATGGACCCCGAAGACGTCAAGAGCCTGGACAGCAATGAGGGCGCGGCCCTGGCCGAGGAGCGCAGCGAGAACAACTCCTCCAACTCGGACATCGTGCACGTGGAGCGCGAGGAGGCGGAGCTGCTGGAGGAGGGCGGCGAGGCGGGCTCCATAGAGGAGAGCATGATGAGCGTTTTAGGCACGGAGAGCGAGCTGGCCGAGCTCCGGGCCGAGTTCGGGGACCAGATGCCAGCGCCAGCCGGGGCGGAGTCCACGCCACCCGCCTCCCTGATTTCATTAGAGGAGCCGCTTGTCATAGAAACGCCCGCGAGCCTGTCCGCAGCACCGTCGCTCATCTCCTCCGAACCAGAGCTGCTTCCCCCCGTCCCAGAAGCCGCCGCACCGTCGCCTGTTCCTGCAGAGAAAGCTGAGCCTGAGCCGGCCGCGGAGGGGCCCCCTCCCCCTGTAGCCACGGATCTCCCAGCAGCATCAGCACAACCCGACGCCTCATCAGAGCCGGACCAGCACACGAAGCCCGTCACCGCGCCCCCCCGACCACAACCAGGGGCCGGGGCAGAGCCGGTCGCCACGGGGATGGAGCCTCCAGCAGCACCTGTTGAGGAGCCGGTGTTCACCATCGTGGAGGCCCCAGTGGAGGAGGAGGCCCCGCCGGCCCCCGTGGACCCTCCGGTTACTGAGGCCCCAGTGGTTCCTGTGGAAGCCCCACTGGTTCCTGTGGAAGCCCCGGTTGAAGAGGCCCCAGTGGAAGTCCCGGTTACTGAGGCCCCTGTGGTTCCTGTGGAGACCCCAGCTAAGAAGCCTGAACCAGCAGAGGAGCTGCCGGTGCTGCTGTACGGAGGCGCGGCTCTGGCGCTGCTCGTCGCTGTGGTGTACAGCATCATAAGCTTCAGGAGGAGATAGAATAACACATGATGATTGCTTGGAACAGAAGAGCATGCCATGTGTAAAGATACGAAGTTAGAAGCGTATTAATATACATGTGATGGGCTTGTCTTCGGATGCACCAGATTAGTTTGTTTTTGTAATTCTGAAGGTTCCAGCTCCGTGAACGGCCCCTCAGCCAATCAGATCCTCCCTTTATCTTCATTACAGCTGAGTCATGGCTGCTTCAGTCCGGGGACACGCTGCACTCCATTTTTCTCCTTTCCTGTCTGCGTTCATTTTAAAATGTCGGACTCCAGCCCGTATTTGTCGGGACGTACGTCGCCTCAGATGGAAAACCTCCAGGTCTGCGTTACTGCTGCTGTGTAACTTTAGGTTTTTTAACACTTCCTCTCTCTATGCAGCAAAGTTACATTTAGATTTCCCTCAACTGTGAAGAATTCTTCTTAAATGAAATGTGCGATGTCGAAATTTGATGAATGATTTTGATTTCGGGTAAATGTGAAACCACTTCTGACACGGTCCAGGATATTGGGCTGCTGCTACACAAGGGACTTGCGACATGTATGACTTCATGTGTAGTGTTTTTTTTATTTTTGGGGAAATAAAACATTAAAGGTTTTGCCAAGGATGGATGAACAGATTGTGTCCAAAGGTGCACTGCACTCTGTGGAAATGATTCAGGCAAGTTTATTTGTTATTTGTTGCTACCAGAAACATTACAGCAGGGTGCAAAAGCAAGAAAAAGAAAAAAGTAAAACCAGAAAATAAGAAAATGGAAAAAGAAACCATCAGAAAGGGAAAAAAATCACTCATCATAAAAGGCTGCAAACAGAGAAGTTTTAAGCCTGACAGTTTCAGCAGACCTGCAGCTTTCTGGGAGTTTGTGTGAAAAGTTTGAATTCTCACATGTGGAACAAACAACACATTTGCCATTAGGCTGAAAAGCAGGAAAACAGACCAAGAAGCTCACACAGACGTTTTACTGTGCGTCTTTTTAACTATATTTTATTCACTGTAAACTGCTTGACATCAGTTACATTTAGGGCTGGGCCATATGAACCAATTTTCATATCGAGAGAATTTTTTCCTTAGCACGATATACGATGTGTATCTCAATATAAATTTTTTTTGGTCAAGTAAATAAAGAGACAGTTCAAATTTACAGCCTTGAGTGCTAAATGCACTTTTATTAAGAATCATAAATGTGCATATTTGACTGAAACTAAAGAACATGTGTATTAAAATAATAAAAAGTACTTTTCAATGACTATAACTAAGACACAGTTGTGCAATGAAAACCAATTTAGGTCCAAAAGACACAAAATGGTACCATGCAGTTGTGAGTTTGTAAGTATTTGGTTTTAAAGCAAAAATAATACCAGCTTATTTTGCTTTTCACAAAAAGTAACAGCCAATTAAGTAGTTCACAGGGTATGCAAACTACCACGATGGAATCTCCCCAACCCCATGAGTCATTTCCACTTCACTAGAAAAAAACAGCAACCACCCCCTTCCTGCCGTCTCACCACACATTTCCTTCAGGTTTTGGGGATACTACAGCGAAATTGGTATACAAATTATATCACAGCTATTTGATCCTGCTCCGCTGGCAAATTTCACACAAAAAGGATATTTTTATGTCTCAGGATGACTGATGAATGAGCTTCAATGATCCTGCTGTTAGAGGGGGAACCAAGTACAGAGGATGGATGTTTAAATGCTTCCAACGTGACATGTACCTGAAGTTTCTTTCAATATTTGAATTAGGAATAAAAAAGTGAAACAACTAATATGACCTTTAGTGGTGGTTTATTATTTACATTCCTTTATATAAAACAAGTTCAATACATTAAGGCTGGATTTCATTGTTAAACTATTCTAATGTAATGAACATGGATGTCCTGTTAATCAAAAACATATGCACATTATATATATATGATGTGTGTATATATAATATCGAAAAATAATCATTTATTTAAAGTTTATAATGAAAATATACACTCAGAAAATTAGTCCAGTGTACTTTTATGCATGTCAAGTAATGAAAACAAGTCGACTTTTATAGGCTTCTTAGTTCCCCATTTTAGTAAGGGACTGTACACAAAATAATTCCCCCAAATTCCTTCAGTGAGAAGTGTTTTTGATCAACAAAGCTCCACTTCACAGTCTGTTAGTTCAGCAGAGCAGATGCATGTTTCCAGCTAAGCCGTCATCCACCTTGCATTTCACTGTTACTTCCTCTGAGCCTGCAGCTCAAAGTCACCGAGCCCCCACACGGCAAATAAAGTGCAGCGCCGTGTCGAAGAGGTGTCTCAGCAGCTGCGGCGTCTGCTTGCACACTCCCTTCACCATGGTCAAAGTGAGGGCCACCATGACTCGCTCCTGGGGCAGATTCTCCAGCCCCACACCTTGCTTCATCGCCCGTTCCACCTCATGTGAAAGGTGATATTTCCACTGCTGAAATGCAGAGACAAGCACAGGTTCAGACTATATGAATGGTACAAGTTTAGTCATCTAAACTTTTTCAGATTTTTTCACAATCATATAACTGAGAAGTATTGTCATGTCCCAGATTACAAGCATCACATCCATTTCATAGCTCCCAGTCTTACTTCAGATGGAGAAGTTCTGATGCGCTGGCTCAGGTTCTGGGTGGCACGAGCAACGATGTTGTGTTCAAGCTGGGCAGCAATATCTCTCAGCCCTTCTGCAACCTCCCGAAGAGCAACTACTTCTGCAGGGCCATCTACAAGAAAATAATTTAAAAAGTACAGTTCATTGCAAAAAAAGCGATGTTTTTGGAGGGGCAGTGGAAGTAAAATGTGACATAACTTCAGCAATAAACCTTATGCATCACTTATACAGATGTCTGAAAAGATTCATTACCTCCCACTAAAGAGAAGGCAAAATTCTCAATTGTCAGTCAAATAACTGGAGAGTGAAAAAAAGTAATAATAAATAAAAAAAAATAGCTAAGTAATAATTTAATGAAATATGACAGTGTTTTTTAAATTTGAGTTGAATTAAAAAACAAAACAAAAAAACTGTCCTGACCTATGAGAGATCTTTGCTGATAAGCCAGAATACCTGTCCACAGATGCAGAAGTCTGATGGAGAGTTCTAGTGATCGCCTCATTGTCTCAAAGCATTGTTCAACAAAATATTAGTTCATGAATGATGTAACATAGTTTAGTCTAACACATTTTTTCGCTTGTTTTATTAAAAAGGATTTCCATTCAACAATTCAAAAAACAATTTCATGATTTACATAATTTATCATTTTGCCAATTTCCGTGTATCAGTGTTTTTTCCTTCTTTAACGGGAGGGCATGAATATCTCTGCAAACATCTAAACATCTGTGAAAAAAAGGATTATTGTCAAAATATTTTCAGCTGTTACTTCCTGGTTTCTCTCTGACTTACTTTCTAAATGAAACTTATGCGACTGTCAGTCATAAGTTTGGTTTTTGGGGAATCAGCTGACCACAGGGAATGATCCAGTTACTTACTGAGCCACAGCAGATCCACTTGGGGATGAAAGCCATGCAGGGAAATGTTGCTCTGTACACCGCCATCAGTCTCCAGGTCTCCGTCGAGCTGACTGTCTGTCCTTTGGCCATTGTCATTAATATCGCGGGCAAGATTTAAATCCTTCTCCAAGGAAAGAAGCTCATTGCTATAATATGAGTCTCTACAATCTGCTTGGAGAAACGCGAAAATGACAGCTGCTGCTTTTTGTCCGTTTTCCAGATATCCAGAGTCTTCCATTACGATCACTCTGGGCCTGTTTTCATAAGAACGTCATATACTAAAAGTTAGTCACGTAAGCATATGACAAGTAAACAATCTCAGGCATCAGCTAACAATAAGCGCTGCATTTGTCCAAAAAAGTAACATACTTATTTATAACATCCATATCTAGCTATTACACAGTGATGTGTACGGAAATGAGAATTAAAACAATTTCGACAATCGTGAGGAATCAGTATTTTATCAAGTTTGGATGCCAAAATAGGGAAATGGGGAAACCCTGGGCTAGGCTAGGCTAATGCTAACTATATTTACTAGCTAAAGTTGGTCTTAGAACATAAAAAAGTTCCCATTAAAGTTAAATAAAGCTGATAACTAATTAAAATAAAAGCTATATCACTTTGAGAAAAATAACTTACCCTGAGTTCCTTTTTGTATCCCTTACATTAACTTTTTATTTCATACAAACTTCAAGTCACCGGCCGGTAGATACTGAAGCTTGAAGCCTGCGGGCACAAACTATCCTGTTCTTTAATTGTCTTGGTGCCTTCGTGACCGTCGGAATTTACATAATCAGCACGTCGCAACGACGACCGTTGAGGTATTTGTGTGAAACTAACCATAACGAATTATTTTAAAAAGGTCAATTTACAAGTTAAAAAAGAGATTGAATAAAAACACCAGTATATGAGCAGATTATAAATAATTATCAGTACAGGATGTGGATGCCGCAGCAGGATTAACTAGTTACATTTGAATAAGTATATGATAAATAGATGATGGCATTCGAAAGGAGAGAAATTAACTTAAGTTTTAAGACATTTCCCCACCTTAGTTTTTTATTTTTTAATATGTGACCGTTAACATCTGAAAAAACAAAAATACTTGTCGGGCGTATTACTTTAATGAAACATCAAATCAGAAAGTTATTATGGTTATATTATTCCTTGTGTAAAATGGTCTTAAACAGAATGAGGTGAACCAGATGAAATGAAAATGTATAAAGAACAAATTCCAGTTTTATCTGTCAATGTAGGCTTGCTGTAGTAAATGTACCTCAGGGTTCTACAAAAATTGAAAAGAAAGGAAATCAAATCATAGCGGTGGATTAACACACTAGAAAAGCATCCTGTCATACTGGGTCATGTGCATTTTAATGGGAATTTGCCTGATTACTCCTGTTATGGTTTTAATACATCTGTAGTTAAAGTCTGACTCACATTTTGAACACGGAATTCATTGCAAAACTATTTAACAAGCCCTGTGTTCTCCTGTAGAAACTTATTTGAGGAAAAACATCTATAGAGTGATTGCTCACACTTCCTACATGATGCCATGCAGTCAGTTGACTGCAGTTATAGATAAGAACGCCACACTTATTGGAAAGTCCCTGTACGCATGGGATCAGGAAGTATGACTTGTATAAATTAAAAGAACACAACTTGCACATTAAATGAAATACAACTAAAGAGAATGCTTAAAATGTTTATTTACAGTTAAAATAATAAAAAAAGCCTTTGAGCTCATTAAAATAATGTAACTACAAGATCACTTGAAATATTTGCTTGAATCAGAACAGTCCACTAAAATCAGCTCTTACCAAACATTCTCAGCCTTGCAACAGTTTACTCATAAGACTAAAGATTGTGCAATAGCTGCAAAGGGAACAGTGTCATGCGGCCTCTTTCTGCATATTTAATCAGACTTGTTGCCGATGGAGGGGAAGCAGTTGCATCATGTCACGAAATCCTCATCAGACTCCATAGCCTGTGCAGCCAAAGCTTATGGATCGTCCAGTGTTTCTACCAACAAGCCTCCGCCCTGTTCGGGGCAAGGAGCCCATCTTCGCCGGAGGCTTCAACCCTGGAGAGAGGTTCTGCATCGGTGACAAAGCCGCCTGCTGCGCTTCCTGGAGCTGTCTGAAGACAAATATTGAAGAATTATTATACTTTTAACTCTCATCAGTGTCTAATTATTTTGATTCCAAGACTCTGATTTGCAGAGGAGACAATTACAGCCATACTGCTACTAGATTGGTTTCCTATCATGTAAAATTGCACCACCTACTGGTAATATTCATGAATTACAGTGCATTTAAAAAGATTGTCAAACTATTTTTAAGCTTGTTCATCCTACATTCCTCCCCCTGGTGTCCTTCTCCCTAACACCTCAAAAAATTTCATCCGGTACAATACAAACTGATCAAAACCAAAACATCTTTGGAGGAGTCATTAAAAAGCAACATCAATTATTTATGAGATATGGGACAGTTAGAACATCTGTTCCCCCGCCCAAAAAATAAAAATAAAATGTGTGCAGCATGTTGAACATTAAAATTAAATGAGCAATAGCCAATCTTAGGATGCTGCTTCTGAGAACTCAGACCATAAACAAACATCCGAAACAGAAAGTAAAACCAAAAGTGGAGCTTTTCAAATAGATGATGAATCTCATAAACAGAGAAAACAAAGCAGTTCAGGCTTGGACTGTTCACCTCTCTCTGAGATATTTGTTAAAAGAAGAATGTGGTTTGATTAGTGGAGGAAAGTTCAGAGCTTTACCCGTTTTGGTACATGTAAATGCTTCTGTTACCATCCCATTTTTCAAAACAAAAAGCATATGAAAAGAAAATATGCTTATCTTTACATGGTGCATTTGTTTTCTGTTGTAATTCGGTTTCAAATAATACACAGTCTTTATGCGATGCTTCTTGTGTCACTGTTGCAAAACAAGGACTTGCACCAGATTGAGCAAAAATGCCCAAAAACAGGTGCCTGAAAAGAGTTCTACTTCTCTAAACCTTTTAGTCTCAAAAAAACCTCATTTCTGGCTTTAGCTTTTCATCAAAGCAGCTTCCTATCAGATGTGAGAAATGTTCATGTTCTTTGAAATGCAGCAGCAATGCAACACTGTTGGCTTCATAGCTTTTACTAAAAAACATACAAATTGAGGAGATTATAAAAAATTATTTAAATTAAGTTAAACCACAATTTTGAAGAAAACGGGGGATCAGATGAATTAATCAACCCCTCTTACTTTTCAAGCATGGCTGTCCTGAACTTCTCCACATTAAGCTCTCTACGTAGCTGAGCAGCCAGCCTCTCAGTCCTCTTTTCCCTCAAGACTGAGTGCCTGCAAAGCTCCTTGGCAGATGGTCGCTTTGTCGGGTCTGGATCCAGCAAAGACTGATGACGAAGAAGACAAATCTTATCAAAGTGTGTCCGTAACAACCCAAAACATGGCCGCTCAGAATCTGATAGAGATTAAACACAGACATCAGTACCTGAAGTAGACCTCTGAAGGGAGCGCTCAGCTCCTGTGGCAGCTTGGGGAGCTGCCCTTCTCTCAGACTGTGCCACTGATCTCCATTTTGTGGCAGAGGAGGTGCACCAGCTGCCAGCAAGACAGTGAGGCCCAGAGCAAATATGTCAGCCTTGGGGAGGTGGCTGTAATCCTGGGGAGCAGAGTGATGGCTGAGAGAAGATATGATCCCCACACAGCAACCAAGTCTTATATTATCTTATATTCAGGCAAAAAGTCTTGTTTTGAGAGTTATAAACTTACCAAAGCAGAAAGTGAAATATTATTAATCATGACTTGAGATAGAATGTCTTTTATTTCTTACTTAAAATTGGTTATTTTATGTGTATAATGTTAAATTATCTCACTGAGATCACATTGTATGCATCACACACACTTTCCTAAAATTTTACTAAAATAGAAAAAATATAAAAAACAGAAAAAAAAAAAAAAAAAAAAAAACACATCTGGACTTTAACCCTAAAACAGGTTCCAAAACCTTTGTACTGTATGTGTTTTTTTTAGGAATTATTTTGGAGGACCCCAGGAAGACTAGTGACCACTATGTACAAGCTAATGGAACTTAAAAAACAAACCAAAAAATTGAATAAAACACTTATTTCCAACTCCCATATGTGACAAAACCCTCAGAAGCAGCTTGTTATTGCTTCTTTTCAGTGTTTCATCTTCTCTTAGAGAAAAAAAGATCTTAAAAAATTAACTAGCAGGAGGTTGAAGCAGAGCTGTTGAAGCTATTTACGCAATCATCATTCTAAGGAAAATAATCTTGTTTTAAAGATTTTTTTCTCTCAAAAGTGAAAACACAGCAAAAACTCCAAATCTTACCAAGTGCATTTTTCTAAATTTGTAGTCAAAATATCTTATTATGCTTAATATAGAATCATCTAAAAGAGCAACATTTCAGTGAGATACAGGAACTTGTTAGAAGTCAAGAGGGGGGAAATACGACTTTTGAGCACCAAACTTCCAGCTTATTTCTTGTAAGGTTTGAATATGTTGCCTTATTCCAATAAATCTTATCAAGAGAATTTTTACTTCTTCCATTGACATACATACACACACACACATTTTTTTAATTAATTATTTTTTATTTATTTATGTATTTACATTTTGCTTTTTTCAAGCAAAAATACTTAAATTTTTTAAAAAGTTACTTTTGGAAAGGCTTTTTTCCCCAGTGAAGAAAAAGTGAAAATAAACTTCAGCTGGTTGGTTTTGATGGTTTCATCCACGTAATAATAAAAAAGACTTGAAATAAGAATTAAGATATTTCTCACTTGTCCTTTTTTTCTTCTTATTTCAGGAAATCTTACCAGGTGGGATTACATTAGAATATTGATTGATTAGTCTGATTTTTATCAATGCGTCTTTTTAAAAATTTTTTTTACTCATATTAAAAGACAGCTCATTTTGCCAGAAGGATGGATGCATGCAAATGAAATGCAAATTACAGCGATCTGTACCTCATGCAGAACCTCACTGGCCAGAAAGCGGCTGTCCCCCTCCTCTACCTGAGGACTGCTGGTTGAAGTCACGTGACCCAAATCACCTGCAGAAAGTTAACAAAAATCAGCACAAAAAGAGAAAAAAAATTAATCCAGAAATCCCATTCAGTACCAATTTTGTAGACGACTCCTGCTGAAGGATTTTCCTCATCTTCCTCTTCACTTGCTGCGCTTGTGCTGGGATGCTGGCAGATGAATATGTTACCTAGCAGGAGGTGGAATTCAGCACATTTTACATGTAAACCTGCCACGAGCGCCAAGTCCACACAGCAAAACCTTCCAAATCTTACAAAGTGCATTTTTCTAATAATTTCTAGTCAAAATATCTTATCATATACTCAATTTAAAAGATGGAATCCCCTAAAGAGGAACATTTCAGAGAGATACAGGAACTTGTTTTACGACATATGGAGGGAAATATGACCTTTGAGCACCACAAACTTATGGAGACACAAAACTGCTAAAATATAACTATGAACAAGCTTTTCCAGCATATTTCAATTTGAATATATAGTCTTATCCAAAAAATGTTATTAAAAAAATTCCACAAACTTCTAACAAAAGCATCTCCTAATAGAAATAGATCTTGTTTTGAACTATTTGGAGTACATGCAAAAGCAATGTCTCTTTATAGAGTAAGCTTCTAAATATTTCTCACCATTTCACATTTAAACTTAACTTCTTTCAGGAAGACAGCCCAGATATGGGATGTCGCCTGTTAAGTTCTAAGAGAATTTGCACTTGTTCCACTGGCAGATTTTTTTGGCTTATTTCATGCAGAATGAGGAGCGGTGACCGAGACGTACTTGGTTTGATGTCCAGGTGGACGAGGCCTGAGCTGTGGATGTACTTCAGACCCATAGACACTTGTAAAAGCAGATCTTTAAGCTGCACCTCTGTAAACAGCCCCCCTTCGGCCTTCTTCTTCGCAATCACATCACTGAGGCTTCCACCTTGATACCACCACACCGGAAAATTCATGATCTTACTCACTTTTAGCATTTCTCTCTTGATGACAGAGTGAAACCTACCGTCGCAGTACTCATTCTGAATAATCATGTGGTCATCCTCTGCCCAGGCCGAATAATAGCGAACGACATGTGGGTGGTGCCCGAGAACAGCGTGTGCATACACTTCCTTCAGGGCCAGCTGCCTGATGGGACAAAGCAACGTCACCAAGAAATCTGATCAAACTTTAAAAAAAGAACTGATCCATCTTTGGGAGACAGCATCATCTTGCTGACTCACTCGTTGGCAGAGCCTGCCAGGGGTCGGCGAGAGCGCTTGATGGCGTAGAGGCATCCGTCCAGCCTCTTCACACACTTATAAACCGCCCCAAACTCGCCCACACCGATGCACTCCAGCTCCAGGAACTCGCTCTCATAACGTGACAGCATGAAGGCTTGGACGGCTCGTCTCTGCCAGAGAGACAGACGGACGGAGGGCATGATGGGAAAAATTAAATCTCTAAAAAAAGGAGGAGGCGACGTTACACTGATCAGATAAGAGTTTGACTATAGCGAAGACAGCCTGGGTTTTTCCTCTGATAAGTCACCAAATATGGTGATACTTCATCCAGGAAAGATGACAGAGATTCCTAAAAGAAACCCCGGAAGCAGAGTTGGCAGTGTGCCATTTTGGAGCGAACAAAAAGTGAGTAGGCAGCTGAAAATGACTGAGGAGGGAACTGTATCAGCAGCATCTGAGCGGGAGGATTACATTCACCATGTGCACCGGTAAAAATAGCAGCACCTTTGGTGGGAGAAAGGCTTCATCGTCCTCTTCAGATGATGTGAGGCTGTGTTTCAACCTGAAAGATGGACATTCAGATCCTTCATTGTTTGGACAGAGATGATTAAACCCTCACACACCAGCAGGGCTTTTCCACATCTTTTCAAACAAGATGGACCACACTGCAAAAATAAAGCTCTTATTATCTGTAAAATACACTTAAACTGAGAGGATTCAGGTGACAAGTTAAATATTCTGCCAGTTTACTAAGATAATTACACTTGAGAAGATTTCCTAACATAAGGTAGAATATTTAAACTTTAAACAGTGAGAAATAACAAATTATGAAACACTCATTTCAAGTCCTTTTATCAAGTGAAAAGAATTTTAACACTAGTCTGCTCATACTTCTTTCAGTGTTGCTTCTTTCTAACTTTGAGAGAAAAATCTTAAAACAAGGGAAATTTTAATGTTTACTCTCGTTTTAAGATAATTTCTCTTAAAGTGGGAAAAAAAGAAGCATAGACAGATTTTCACTTCGTAATGGACTTAAAAGGGGTGTTTCGCACCTCGTCTTAAAATATTTCCCACTTGTCTACAGCCTAAATGTTTTTTTAATTCGGTGAATCTGTGTGAGTTGTTGCAGAGAGGTCTTGAAAAAAAGTTTTCACAGCTTAAATTGGGAATGATGGCTACAATGTGATCTCAATCAGTGTCCCAGTGCGATAATAGAACTTAAAATGTACCTAAATAAACCAAATCTGATATTCAGTTACTAAGGCAGGAAATAAAAGACAAGTACTCTAAAAACAAGATGAACAATTTGACATATTCTGCTCTTTCCAAGTTTACTATTCTCAAAACATGAGCAGAAAGACTTCTTGGTTAAATATGACATTGTATAACTTGGCAGACTTGTTTTTGCAGAGCACGTTCCCTCTACATGACAAATTCCAAACATTAAAGCGTTCCCTCACACATGTGCTCCATGTAGTTACCCAATTCCATAGTCATAATCGTCATCACTCCTGCAGCTGTTCTTCCACTGCTGCTCGCTGTTCCTGCGCACGGTCTCAGGGGTGAAAGGATTCACATTGACAGACGGCGCCCGAGCAAGATTTACCGCAGCAGAGGCGAAGCGCTGGCTCCTCTGATGGTGACTTATTTTAAGGCCGGAGAAAGTGGCGGATGACTTTGACAGCAAACTCTGGGGGGAAGAAAAAGAAAAAAAAGGTGAAATAAAATTCATCCAGCAGAGCCCGAATTGGACTCACACCGCTGCTCTCCACCTTGGGCGTGCTGGGAGAGTCACACAGGCGCAGCTTTCTCCAGGAAGCGTAGGGAATGGGGCTGGTGCAGCGCAGGGGGGAGGACAGGGGGTTGCATCGGCTGTGGTGGCGCTGCGCTCTGGGAGTCCTGCAAGCCAAGCTGGGGCTGCGAAACCTGGGGCTCCGGATCCCAGAGGCGCCTTCGTCAGAGGTGTTGTCACTGCTGCCTCCATCCTCTCCACAGCTAGAGAAGTCTAGCTGCTGGTTGATCCCATCAAACAACGTCGTCATGCCGGGGACCTGAGTTTCGGGAAAGGTTTCCTTCATCATGCTAACGCCTAAAACCTGACAGCACATAATGTTTGGGAAAATATGGAATAAATTATATCGAACAACACTTAAATGTATCCACGATGATCAAAAGTTCACTAAAGCCGCCCCACAGACTCCCACCATTCATCCATAATAAAAGGCAGTTATTCCTCAGTATAGTTGATTAATGTGTGCCATTAAACTTTTAGAACAATTTAATTTAAAAGCAGCAGCTGAGTCCAGTTGTGTCTCAGAAGTCTCAAACCATCGCTCATTTCTGTATGTATCACCAGGAAATTGTTGCAGTGGTTTAAAAAACATGTGTAAATAAAAATTAAAATGCAATATAGAAGGTTAGAACTGAGTTTGTGTGTACCAAAGGAGCTTTGTTAAACACTATTTGGTATGACTAGGTTAAGAACGTTAGCTCTGTAAAACTGAGGTGAGTGTTTAGAAGGATTCGTCCCTCTTTAAAACCTTTCACAACTAATTTTCAGGCCCATTCATCATCTTTCTGCCTCGTTCTTACCATCTTCCTTATGAACAGCCTTTTGACAACAACCACCCTTCCATGGAGACCATTTCTGAAAACCGTCGCTGGATCAGCAGAAAGTAGATGCATATCTCAGGTGTCAGGTCATTGCTCAGCTCTTTGGAAATCACTTTGTAGGTGTTATCTTAATCATTTTTTATAGATGCAGCTATGGAAATTTTTAAGTGCCTACTAATACAATTGCAATGGGTTTATTTGCCATGTTGTCATGTGTAGACAGACAGCACTCTGGCTGATCTCTTGATTGAGGGCCTTAACAAACAAACAGAGAATTCCTCTGAAAATAGCCATGCACAAGGCTGAAAATGTCAAAAAATCTAGACCTTCAGAAAGCCGGAGAGCCGTCACCGAAAACCACTTTTAAAGATTTACATTGAACGCAAAATAAAACGAAATTAAGAGTAGCTCAAGAATCCTGCACAACATCCTCACATTCATCTTCAAACACTAAAGTTTACTCACGAACAGGCCACCTTCCACATCACCAAGCTTGAATGTCGCGCCACGTATGTAAAAGACTTCCTGTTTAAATAAAAGGCCTCCGCTGCGTCAGGGCGTCCAGCTCTCTGATTGGTCCGTTTGCTCGTTTAAGCGGTTTCTTGTTATATTAACATTTTTATAGAGTTTTATCATAGAAATATGCTTTGAATGATGTTTGTGGAAGTGTCGGGTCAAGACAAGAAAAACTACAAATTTACATTTAAATTTGACAAAATTACAGAAATTAAACACTTTTAAAGCTATAGACTAAAGTTGGTTTTGAATAAAAGCAAACCCGACTTTTTATTGTTTTTATAACACAAAATAAACAGTTATAAAACAAAATTAGGTCATTGTATGAAATAGTAATACAGACACGTGGGCGGAAGTGAGATACGTCATCACAACAGTGAGGCAGGAGGAGGAAAAGCAGCCCGTCAGTAAATGTGACACCCGTACAAATACACAGAACCCCCCCGCCAGCAGCAGGACACCATGATCCGGCTCCAGCAGCGCGTTTAACCCGCATCAAACATCCTCCTCACCGCGGAGCTTTGCGCCATTTCCCTCCACCTCCCGCGTCCACGGAGGCTGCAGCGCCATGGTGGAGCAGTCCGACCGAGCACCGCTGCTGGACTGGGAGGAGATCCCGCCGCCAGACCCCAACCAGGCGACCCAGCCACCGCCTCGCGAGGAGGAGGAGGAGGAGGAGGACACGGCGGGGGAGAAAAGTTCGCAGCCGGCTGGGAGGCGGACGCCGCCGGGCACTGCGGCGGGTACTGGGTGGAGCAGTAGCGACAGCTCTGCCACCATCACCGCAGCTGTCACCTGCAGCCCCGCGCGCACCCTACCAGCTGCTGTCAGCGGGGACACGAGCCCGAGCCGCCCGCGGACGGAGCTCCCCAGGCGCGGGTGCGATCGCCCCGAGCCTCTCGGTGCGGACCGGAGCGCGCCCTTTGCCGGCCTGGCAGGGAGGGATCAGTGGGAGGAAAAGGATCAGATCGTGGCTGTGTTTGTGGTGACTTTTGATACAAGATCAGGTGAGCGAGAAGGCTGCGTTATCTTTTCATTTTTATCGTCGTGGACAAATTCTCCTGCATGGGCTGGAGATGATTTACATGTCATGTCATGTGACTTGTGTGCGTCTTAGTCTGTTATATTGATGTCAGTGATCTGCAGTGATGCCCTGATTGTTGTGTCAGAGGAAATAACGTGAGCTTAGTCAAGATATTTAGTGACTGGTTGGATTTTAGACATGCCTGGCTTTTCAAGTTCCCTTTAAATAATAATAAAAAAAATTCAACAACAACAAACTAAAAAAAGACACCTGATCTAAAAATCATTGGTCAGCAGCAGGAGCTGAGTCAGACCTTTCTTGGAGTCCCTGACCTCTTGGTGCTATGAGTGACTTTCAGAATTTAAGGAAGTAGCAAAGATGAAAGTCGTGGTAGTAAAGGGAAGTGACTTTATGGCTGAAATGGTGTGTGTTTGTGTAGGGAACATGGTAGAGTGGTGCCTGCCTCATGACATCAACCTGGATGGAGTGGAATTCAAGTCAATGGCCAGCGGCTCCCATCGAATCACCAGTGACTTCATGTGCGTAGCCAGATGAGTGTGATAAGCCCTGCCTCTGTCACAAATACGTCCTGACGTTTACTCTGCCTGTTTGCTCTGGCAGTTATTTCCGTAAAGGCAGTTACTTCGGCCTGGCCTGTTTTGCCAACATGCCTGTGGAAAGTGAGCTGGAGCGAGGAGCGAGGATGAAGTCTGTGGGAATTCTGTCTCCTTCCTACACTCTGCTGTACCGCTACATGCACTTCCTGGAGAATCAAGTCAGGTGAGGCATGCTGTGTGTCTGTGTGTTTTCCTAGCCTCGAGATTTCTCTATTTATCCTCACCCACCTTTTCCTTATACGCTCTCCTCCTACCCACGCTTCTTTGTTTATTAAATGTTCTCATCCATTAAACATGAATCCAGAGCCCCAGTTAGCTGCAGTTTATGTCACAAGAACCCGTTGACACGCAGTTTTTCTGTGGAGCCGGAACAAAGGGCTGGAGGAAACCTTGACAGACTCTTTTCTATAAAACCACTCTTCTCCTTCCATCTTTTCATAACAGCTGAACTGAACTGGATAAATATGGCTAAAGCTGCAGTTCCAAGTTACAAACACAAGAGAAAAAATATCATGTGGTAATCTAGTTTAAATTTTAATAATGTTTAATGAAGCTTTAGAGTCTCTGCTGTAAATGGAAGCCTGAATAGCGGAAGAAATCTGCAGTTAATGAACCTTTATTTATTTCAAGGACAGGTAAGAGTTGCTAACCAAGAACCGTCTGAAATGAACTGAATTATGAATGAGTTAAACATGGTGAAGCCAAACGCATTATGCAGACAGCACAGTCTCTGTGGTAGATAAATGAACAACCTGCCGAGGACAGGACAATCTATGTCTCAGAAAGAGACATAAAACAACCAAACTGAGCAAAATATATAAATGAAGAGATGTGAGATGATCGCAATGATAAATTGGCAAGAAACGGGTGCAGAAATGATTAGAAACAAATAGAAAAGTGATTAAAATAGAGGAGTTGGACAGGAGAGGACTGAAGCCAGTCACACAAAATAAGACACAGCAATAGAGACAACCAGAATGAAACACTTACTGTAATAACCCTGGTGATTCAAATTGACCCAAACCACCCACAAAATGGTGCAAAACAGAGACACTAAAAAGCTGAAATTGGGCCAACAGATGTGAAAAACAAGCAAATTAGATTTAAAACGAGCAATCAGCATAACCACGAGCAGACAGGCTGACAGTATAGTGCATGCACAGAGAAAATGTTCAAATATAATACAAACTTCACCCAAATGTGACATTAACAGACATGCAGAATAAATCTGTGACACAAAACTGGCTACAAATGGCCACATATAAACAGATTTTTCCTCCAAAATGACTAAGATTAGATTAAAAATGTGTCTTAAAGTGAACAGCAGCATATGTAACATATAGAACAAAACTATGCAAAATATTTTCCAGATTCACATCTGTCTAATTTCTTGTTGATATGCATTAGTTTATGTCTGAGTGTCTTAGTCCTCTGTAGGACAAGAGGATGGCTTGATGGTGATTCAATCCCCATCTGACTGAGAACTCTTGGGAATGCATGCTACACTGCTTTATGCTTCCATAAAATGAGCAATATATGTAAAAATGATGAATATGCAGTGATGTCTTTAAAGCAGAACTAATGCTTTGTACAAGGCTTGAATGACTTTTGCGTTGTCTTGTCGATGCCTTGCAGACATCAGCTTCAGTATCCAGGCCAGTATTCTCCACTGGAGGCCTTCTACGAGGACAAGAAGGCTGTTCTCCCTCCTATGGGGAACGGCCTGGTCACTGCTTGTCCGAGCTGGAGCGTTACCACCATAAACCGCTGCATGCACCCAGAGATGAAGGTAGAACACTGTCCTGTTCCTGAGCATGCTCTGTTGTGTCATAAAACAAACAGAAACCCCTCCTCTCCGCAGATCACCCACCCGGCCGGCTGCATGTCCCAGTTCATCCAGTTTTTCGGGGAGCAGATAATGGTGCTGTGGAAGTTTGCGCTGCTGAGGAAGCGTCTCCTTATCTTCTCCCCTCCGCCGGTCGGCGTGGTCTGCTACAGGGGTGAGCGGCTTCGGCTTGTTTGCATAGACTCAGCACTTTCACCGCTGCCAGACTGCAGAACGCACACACAAACCCTGAGTTTTGTAGATGTTTAATTTCACATTTTCCTCCTCAGTGTATTGCTGCTGCAGCCTGGCCAACGTCTCCATACCTGGAATCGGGGTTTCTGTGCCTGAACTCCGGCCTTTCTTCTACATCAACATCGCTGACATCAGTGCGCTGGAAACAGAGCTGTCATACGTAGCATGTGAGTGATATTCAGTTAACTCGTGTTTATCTTTAGGAATGATTCCTTACTCATGCATCTGCTCTAAAGGCACCACAGAGAAGATTTTTGAGGAGAAGAAGGAGCTGTATGACGTCTACATCGATAACCAGAATGTGAAGACCCACCGGAGCCATTTGCAGCCGCTGCTCAGGCTGAATGCTGCAGATAAGGAGAAGTACCGGAAGCTGAGCGAACAGAGGTGCGTCGAGGCTGCAGCTGCCTCCCGAATCTCACGTCTCACACGCAGCATCTCAGCTGTGGCTGAATGTGGGAACAAACGGCAGCATAAACGCTGTCAGCTGGAGGACCGTTACAGAGGTGGAAAGTAATGAATTACATTTACTCACGTTACTGTAACTGAGTAGTTTTTTTAAGTAATTTGTCATTTTCAAAGCAGTTTTTTTAAATAGGACATTTTACTTGTAGTCAGGTACTTTTTCTTCAGATTTTAAGCAAAGTAAAGATGATCACATGTCCTTGCATGCCAGCAACGTTTGACCCAAATTAATAAGAGAAGAAAGCGACGCATATCCTCTGCCTTGTCACAGCCAGTTACAGACAATAACTTGGTCGTGCAGTGCAGGTGTCTGCCCCGTCAGGCAGAGCTGTGGCTTTAAAACGTCCTTATCAACCTGTGGAAGTATGAGGCAGTAAATTAGATAGG